>JAPYZL010070344.1:0-29503 GCA_030522825.1 Platygaster orseoliae | reverse complement strand
GTTAAACATGAAACATAAACGATTAATGTCAAACTACGACGCGTTTTTACATATAACAGTTGCAATTAAAAAGTATTATTTCAGTTTTTTTTTCGTGACTTATATCGATAACTAATACTACTGTCGGTACATATGTACCGACTGAAAGCTTTAATATTTATTTTCGAAAAAATTCAATTTATCCATTATTCAACTAAATTGTACATAATAACTATCGATGATTACATCAAAATGCATAGGCATCTTTTTTTTCTCGTCCCGACGAAAAAAAATACATTTAGACGCGATCCAAGCCTGATAAGAGAAAAGTCAGAGAAAAGTCAGACTAGAGTCTGACTTTTCTCTGACTTTTCTCTGACCACGCGTTTGCTAGGGCAGTAGGCATATTTTTTTTAGGGGTTGATTGAACTTCTTCAACTGTGTGAAAATTTAGAACGTTCAGGTGTGTAATGTAGTGTTGCTTTATAGAAAATCTCTCAATGTGGTATACAATAGCTTATGTATACTTTTTGTACGTCTGCGTTGGTTCATCTTGAGGTTCCCGCAGTCAATTTATTTGACTTTGTATTCACAAAGACAAAAATAAAAAATTCTGTTTCACGTTTGTCTTTTCGATATCTCAATCTGTCCCATTGTAACTATGATTACAAGGTTATAACAGCATAGTGCTTTAAAATTTATTATTATAGCCTAAACATGGCAAAATAATTTTATTACAATCATCACCAGCTCTTTCAAAGTTTGAAACGTATTAAGTGTGTGACGTTATGTTGCTTTATAAGGTCCATCACAATGTTGTGTGTATGGGTTGAAATGCTTTTTGCATATCTGCGTACATGAGATGATTTTCCATGGTTAATTTTTTCGGTTTGACTTTACAGAGACAAAAATCAGAAAAAATCATGTTCAAAATTTTTCTCTTTAATGTCTTAATCTGTTTGATTGATTGAACGTTTCTTTGTCGATTTTGTCATGAATTTCAAGTTACTTAATGCTCGCAGTGCTATGTATGTATAGTACATAGGGTAAAAAAATTTTTTCACAGAAGCCCACAACTTTTCAAAAGATAAATCGATTATCATCAAAATCGTTCTCACTTTACACAAAAATGAATTCCTGTTTTTATTTTTGTATCATTAACCAATTGCTTTGATCAATGAACTTTTCGCTTCAATTACTCATACATTTTCTGATTATTTACCTTCAAACGACGTCAATTATTAATTTTTGACGCTTTTCGAGCACGTAACAAATCAAATCGATGAACGTGCATAATACGTGTTTAAAGTTCAATATTTCAACTTTATTTGATATTCCAAAATTCCGACTCAACAATGAAATCGTTTCAACACGATTGAAAATCATTCAAGTATTCAAAATTTCGTCAAATAATTTAAATTGACAATTATCTGTTGACAATTTGATTACTTCCCGTGTCAATTTAATTCCTATAATTTATTAGAATATTTGCGCTGCGAGCTATAGTTTATACTATTGTAACGCTATTTAAATAACTTTTACAAAACTATGATTAAATATTAGAGAAGTTATTAAATCAAGTTATACAGCTAAATAATCTATTTTGCAGTTGATTCAAAATAGAAATTCTTCTTGTTGTTTGAGCTAACAATAAGTTTTTCAATAAAATCATCTGAATTCGTGCTAGAATTTGAATGTCCAATAGTTTATTTTATTTATGCCTAAACTTTCGTTCGAAAAAAGATCGTGATAGAAAAAAAGTTCGAATAATTTTTAACCAATGTACGAAAAATCAATGCTTAAATAAATTTAAAATAATACAGCCAGTATCTAGAAAATGAACGATTAAACAAGAAATGCAGGAAATAAAGAATAACAAATCAGAGTGTAATTAATGAAGTTATTGAACTACAATACTTTTTTTCGTCATATACCAGTATCAAATTTTATTTATATTTTTTCACGAGTGTACTTCAAGCTCAAATCGTAGTATACAGTACAAAATTAAATGCACTCATTTAATATAGTGCAAATTTATCCGTATATTATGAATAAACCAGATTCGTTGTTTGTCTTTTTTCCAATAATAAATAAAATATGATGTTAAATTATGTATCGTCGTGACCCAACGAATCATTATTTCTACCTTTTGAAGAAACAATGAACTTTGTAGACTATCATTAAGTTGATTTAAACAAACAAATAATATATATTATCTTTAAAAGTCAGAGTTATATGAAATAAAAATTATTCAAAGACAGCTTTTGCATCAATACAGTCAAAATTTCTTTTAATTGAAGTCCAATCTTAGAAATCAAGAATGTGTGCAGCAACTATAACAGTTTTCATCACATTGTTTGTAATGCATTTCTCCGAACCACTACCACCGGGTAAGTACTGTACTAGAATTATTTATTTTATTTTTTACGAAAACAAAACGGACTGTAAATTTATAAAGCTTAGAGTATCTTTGTGTGATTCACAAAAAGTACGTAATGTATTAAAGATCACTTGATAATGGTTCCAAATTGTCAGTTAACATTTTATTCCTAAAACTAATGCCACTGGATAATTTTTTTTGTTCTCGTCCACATGGTGTAAAAAAAAATATTGCTAGTACACAGTTTTTATTTTCAAAACACAGAAGATTTACGATTTCGATCAATTGATTTTTCTGAAATGGACGACGGCAATTTATTTAAACCTGACAATCAATTTTCACCTTCAGCATAAAATCAAGGTAAGAAATGTTAAAAAAAAAATTTCTAGAAAACTTGGAGTTACCGAAATCATCGAAAAACTTTGGAAACCAGGAAAAATTAAACTAGTATGTTGAGAACGAATAATAATATATGAAAACCTTTTAAACAATTTGAAACGGTTTGAAATCATACAAGAAATTAAAAAAAAAAGAAAAAAATTCATTCTCTTGATGACAAAGTTTAATCATTTTTATAGTTGTAAGTGATTGTTTGAAAAGTCTGTCGTGAATAGCTGGAAAAATTTTCAAAATTCCTTCTACTGTAAGAAATATTTTTCAAACGTTAAAAAGCCTACTTTTTGTAAACTATACTTCAAGTATTTATAAAATCACAAATTTTTGAAGTCCTTAAAATTTTATGACAGCAATAGCAAACATATGGAAAAATAATAAATGGCACATATAGTACTAATTATTTAGCACAACTCACAACTTTTAGAATTCATTTGTTTATTTTATAGTTATGGAACATTACGTGAAAAATCTTGAAGCAAAAAAGACTAGTAAATTGTGCATAAAATCTTCAAAAACACAAAAAGTTGGTAAAATCATGTCTGCGAAAAACATTTTTGTAACACTCAACAAAAAATCGTAAATGCTGAAAATTTCTAATAAATTTTCACACTCCTACGGTTTCTCGAGAGGTGTATAGTAAAAAATAACTTCATTTTTTTTAACTAGTATTAGTGTTATTTTTCGAATCGTCCAGTTCACTCATGGATTTTACCAGGAATATAAAAAATTCGTAATTTCATGTTTAATTTTGAATCTTCAAAAATATTTTTCTGATATGCGATGTGAATTTTGTGTGGAGACTGTGGAGAGTATATATAAACAATAATAAATTCCGAACCTTTTTTAGTTACGTATTTTATAATGAGAAAAAGTATACAATCTTCAACTTTACAAATTCATCGATTTTGAAGTATTTCATTTGTCATATTAATTTATGTAAAAAATGTTCAATTCATGTATCTTAACGGGATGTCCGGTTATTTCCAAAAACAGAATACCCGGAGATTTCCCGGGTGATTTTTTCACATTATATGCATTAAATATTCTATAGAGAAAAAAAACATAACTGTTACGAAGCAAAATGTAACGTAATTATTTATAGATACTTTTTATTACACAAATTTTTTGTTTTTCATTAAATCTCTATTATTTTATTATATAATTTTAGAGTTTTATGAGGAAATATAGTCTCTGTGTAGATTGTGAGTATTTAAAGAATTCCGAGTGTTTTAAGTATTTTTAAAAATTATTGTAAAGATTTCTAGAATTTTATGCTCTCGAAGCTCAAGTTTACGGGATTTTTGATATTTTTATAGATTTTCCAGAAAACAGTTTCTACAAAGAATTTCAGTGTTTCATAGATTTATAATATTATCAGTCTTCAATATTTTTCAGCATTCATAAATCTTTGTAGCAATTTGTAGGATTTTTATAGAATTCGAATATTATTATGAATGACTGTATATTTTCAGAATTTGATACTCCTATCTTTGGAGTTTCATAGATTTCTAGCACTTTCAGTGTTTTTTGTATTATTTCAATATTTCTGTATAGATTTTTAATATCTGATGCTCTAGGATTTCAATTTATATAGATTTTGAGTAATTTATGGATTTTCAAGAAAACATGGATTTCGAGTGTGTATAAATTTCTGTTATTTTTTCGTATTTATCGAATTTTTTCGTTCCTCTGTGGATCGCTATTCAAATTTCTGGAATTTGATACTCCCGAATTTCAGGTGAATTCTATTTTATATACATGAAGGGATTTAAAAAAAACAGCTTATTAATCAATTTCGAGAACTTTCTAGTATTTTAATGAATTACTGTAAAAATTTCTAGAATTCAATGCTTTCGTATTCAAAACTCCATAGATTTCTATTACTTTCAGTATTTTCAGTACTATTTCAGTGTTTATACGATTCAAAGGATTTTATGATGTTTTCGTGGATTTCTGTATAGATTTTTAGAACCAGATGCTCTAGGATTTCAAGTTATATAACATTTTAGTAATTTATGGATTTTCAAAAAAGCTTTATCAACATAGATTTTGAGTCTGTATAAATTTCTAGTATTTTTCGTATTTTTTCAAATTTATCCAATTTTTTCGTTCGTCTGTGTATCGCTATTTAGATTTCTGGAATTAGATACTCTCGAATTCAAAGTAAATTATACTTTATATATATGTAAGGATTTTTTAAAAAACTGTTTATAAATTAATTCAGAGAATTTTCTGGTATTTTTATGAATTACTGTATAGATTACTAGCATTCAATGCTTCTGTATTTAAAATTTCATACATTTATATTTCTTCCATTATTTTAAGCATTATTTCAGTATTTACACGATTCAAAGGGTTTTCTAATATTTTCATGGATTTCTATATAGATTTTTAGATTAAGATTCTCTAGGATTTCAAGTTATATAGATTTTTAGTAATTTACAGATTTTCTAAGAAGCTTTATCAACATAGATTTTAGGTGTTTACAAATTTCTAGTATTTTTCGTACTTTTTCGTATTTATCAAAATTTTTTCTTTCTTCTGTGGATCGCTATTTGGATTTCTGGAATTTGATACCCTCGAATTCAAAGTAAATTATATTTAATGTGTATGAAAGGATTTTTTAAAAAACTGCCTATACATAAATATAGACAATTTTCTGGTATTTAAATGAATTATTGTATAGGTTTCTAGAATTCAATGCTTTTGTATTCACAATTTTTATAAAACTAATTAGTGTATTTTAAAGATATATGGTATTTATACTTCTTCCCATATTTGTCAACATTCACAAAATTCTGTCTAATTCTCTACTTTTTTAATTCATGTTTAATATTTTGCATTTTTTTTCACTTTTCACATTTTTTACGATTTTCTAGTTCTTTTGTGGATCACTACTTGGATTTCTAGAATTTGATGTAACGGGATTTCATTTGATAATGTAAAACACTGTAAAAAACTTTTGGAATGTTTTTTCAGCTTTTTTGTATGTGCCGAACAATCTTCCATCTACTTTTTACGTGTGAATTTAAAGTTTTATATACGCATTAATTAAGCCGGGAAAAATTCCCAGAAGTTTCAAAAAATTCAAGTAGAATTTCCGTATTTTTCTCGGAGACCAAAATTCATGTAGAATTCCAGGATTTCCCGGATTTCCCGGAGTGTGGACACTCTGTTTTCAACTTATCATTTTTCCTTCTGTGAAGGTATATCACTTTAGATACAGCAGAAAGACAAAAGATGCCATCCGTAGATGACGGGCTCTTCCTTTGAGAGCCGAGGCATAATGAAACGGGGCGCGATAAAATGAGGACAAATAAATTTGGCGAAGAATGCGGGTTCGCGGGAGGCGCGAAACCCTTGTCCCGGCATTGACCGTGCCACCCTCGTCTTGTGTTTGATCTTGGCACGCGGTATATTTTGACGCTGAGTCGAACAATTTGTATGCCACGCTGCTTTTCAATTTACATTTAAATTGGTTGCTTATGGCGTTCTGTCGCTCAACGGGAGTCGAACCCGGGACCGCGTTAGGGAACAGTCAAATACCCCTGAAACAGCCCAACTCGCGTGCGAGGTTCAACGAACCACGGCAAGAGCACACCTTATTTTACGTGAGACATTAATGCCAAACTCCTACGAGTTCTAGTAACTTTTCGCCCAAGTTATGATTGATAGTTGGAGAACTTAAGATGAGACTCATAGATGAAAGAGTCAACTTGAAACTCACAAAAATGTCTTATAATTCATACTTGACATATTCCCGCTTTTTTTTTCATTGGTGCCGCCATTTATGACGCGTCAATGGCGGCGCCTGCGAGCACCAATCAAACAGTAGCTATCTCGTGTCCAGACTTTCATTGACAAAGACCTTGCCTTATGATATGATACACAATTGTAACCGCACTCCTCAAATCTTTAACCTACGTCTGAAAGGCTTCTATAAAACTTCCGCAAAGATCGAAAGAGCGATAAATTTCGTTCTAGCAAAAACGACAAATGTTCCATTAGATTCTAGAGAGATTGATGACGTCTCTCACGGGGCAATAGAGGAGGGGGGCAGGGACAAGGGCAGGGGGGGAGGGCTTAAATTCACCTGGAAAGCTCCGGGCGAGCTCGCGTTTCAACGAGCAAAGTGCCACATTTTCGGCGATGATTCGCCGGGAAATGTGGAGCCGGCGCTTTTGCCGCAGTTTTGCGTAGTTGAATTTCCGTGAAACTCCGCGGCTCGATAATCCGACCTTTCGTTCGTCGAATAGTTCTGTAATGCAGGAATTTCTAACAGAATTTCCTGCTTTTCGGGCAGTTTTCCGTGTCAGGAAATGTCCCCCGGCGGTCCTCCCTTTTTTCTTTTTTCTTCTTTCGTTTTCCCGGTGCCCCGCAAAGCGGGCATTTCTAACCGTAATGGAACTGGTATCAAAGAGCGAGCGGCCGACTTGGATTCCGCGGAAAATTGGAGCTTCAAAACGATCTGGCTTTCCAATCAATCATTTTTTCCTTTTTTACGAAACTGAGATTCTACTTTTTCCGTACCTGCGTAGTAATTCTCACAAAACCTTCGACTAATAATACATTTGAGGTTCACGTAGCTCGTGATATTTGCACAAAAACCGTATTACGTTTAACTCCGGAAAAGCCGCCGACTATTTTCCCGTTCTTTCTTTCCGAATGCAAAAAGCGTTTTTCCTGTCGAGTGGCTTAAGTTCTTTGGGACCTTATTATGCGCAGCGCGCGACCGCCAAGTACTTGGTAATTAACGTATTTTCCCGCGCGGTTTATTGATGAAGCCGCGGACATTATTTAATGAGCGCAGCGAGGCTTTTGTCGCGGTGCTCTTTGTGCCAACGGTTATACAGGTACAGTTACAATCTGCCCCGTATGGCTCGTTCCTACTGTTTATCGCCGCCGGAATTGTGTCCGCTCATGTGACTGTCGCTTCATGAGAGATAAGCACTTCCAGAATGTTCTTGGTTGCACTGATTTTTGTCGAATTTCAGAGATTCTGTGCATATACGACATCAAGTCATGACGAGAATATAATCCAATGAAGTTTCATTTCGAAAACTCCAACTGAAGAAATAAAATCATCTCAAATTCTGAATTCCAGAGGCAATCTACCAGATGTCTCACAGAATTTTCGGAATCATTCCGCACCTTGTATAATACACGCGATACATTTCAACGCCAACAAATCGAATCGTCGAGCTGCAGATACTGGAACTGCTACATTTCCATGCGAGTACAATAGGTACTAATCCTCATAGGCGACGATATTAGCCGGGAAAATATGTAAATGTAATAACGAAGAGAGAATATTCGCGTTGCAACGTGGCTCGGAATTAGGGAAGACGCCTGCGAGGGGGATCGTGAAATTGAAGCGAGCGAAAATGAAGGGAGATCTCACGTACAATGCGAGAAAGTGGGAAAATCAATACGAAAAAAAAGACATTAAAAGATATTTATCTTTATTTCATGCATTTGCGTACTTTGAAGTGATCAAAATTTCGAAATGTTATAGAAATGTTATAAATCGATTACACGAAACTTGCCTCAAAAGCGTTAGGCATTTCACGATTTCAGAGCACGCTTCTTTTTCCATAAAAACGAGGTGAAACCAAAGATTTATGGCGACGCAATGAGTTTGCATTGACGCAGAAACTCGGCGACGTAAATCATCAAGATCTCAGCAGAGGTAATTCATTAATATTAATAAGCTATACGTAACTGGCGTACGTTACGATACGACACTTGGGTGATCGATACTGCATGGGAATTCGCACGAGCGAGAACATACTGTTCATACTTTCGAAGGAATAACTCCCATCGACGTTTATTCGATGGTGAATTCGTCGTGACTCATGTTAAACTCGCCGTATATTCGGATCAGTGAATCGCATGTCCAGAAGTGGAAGGCGAGGGATAAAAGCGGGCTGTTGAGCGGGTGTTTCTATCAGGGATGTGATACAAATGAATCGTCAGACCTATTTTTGGTAAATCAGGGTGTCCAGTAATTTCCAGAAACAGATTTCCCGGATGTTTCCCGGATAATTTTCACACATTATTGATATTGAATATTCTATAGAGAAAAAAAAGATAACTGTAACGATACACACTGTAACGTAATTACCTATTTATGGATACTTTTTTTTTGAACAAGTTGTTTGTTTTTCGTTGATTGCCTATTATTTTATTATATGATTTAACAGTTTGTTGAGGAAATAGTCTCTGTGTAGATTTTGTGAGAATTTTATAGATTACGAGTGTTTTTAGTATTTTTATAGATTGTAATGGTTTCTAGAATTTTATGCTCTTGAAGCTAAAGTTTACAGGATATTCGATATTTTATAGATTTTTAAAAAATAATTTCTACATAGAATTTCAGTATTTCATAGATTTCTATTATTATCAGTCTTTAGTATTTTTCAGCATTTATAAATCTTTGTAGCAAGTCGTAGGATTTTTAGAAGTTTCTAATATAATTGATGACTAGATAGACAGATTTTCAGAATTTGATGCTCCTAAACTGTAAAGTTACAGAGATTTCGAGCACTTTCAATATTTTTTGTATTATTTTAATATTTATACGATTCAAAGGATTTTCTGATATTTTCGTGGATTTCTGTATAGATTTTTAGGATCTGATGCTCTAGGATTTCAAGTTATCTAGATTTTTAGTAACTTATAGATTTTCCAGAAAGTTTTAACAACATAGATTTGAAGTGTTTATAAATTTCTGGTATTTTTCGTATTTTTTCGTATTTATCAAATTTTTTTGTTCATCCGTCGATCGCTATTTAGATTTCTGGAATTCAGTACTCTCGAATTCGAAGTAAATTATATTTTATATATTATTATATGACAGCATTTAAAAAATAACTCTTAGTAAATTAATTTGGATAATTTTATGGTATTCTAATGAATTACTGTATAGATTTCTAGAATTCAATGCTTTCGGATTCAAAATTTCAAAGATTTCTATGACTTTCAGTTTTTCAAGTATTAATTCAGCATTTATACGATTCAAAGGATTTTCTAATATTTTCGTAGATTTCTATACAGATTTTTCGTATCAGATACTCTAAGATTTCAAGTAATACAGATTTTTAATAAAAAACATATTTTCAAAGAAGCTTTACCAACATAGATTTTGGGTGTTAATAAACTTCTAGTATTTTTCTTACTTGTTTGTATTTATCAAATTTTTTGTTCTTCTGTGGATCGCTATTTTGATTACTGGAATTTGATACTCTCGAATTTTTAATAAGAATATTGGTAATATATAATTAATGCCAATATATAATTCATACAGAATTTTAGTTCTTTCAGTATTTTAAGCTTTAGTTCAACATTAATACGATTTATAGGATTTTTTAATATTTTCGTGGATTTCTGTATAGATTTTTAGGATCTAATGCTTAGGATTTCAAGTTATGTTGATGTTAAACAATTTATGGATTTTTAAAAAAGCTTTATCAACATAGATTATGAGAGTTTATAAATTTCTGGTATTTTTCGTATTTTTCCGTAGTTATCAAATTTTTTTGTTCATCTGTAAATGGCTATTCAGATTTAAGGAATTTGATACTCTTGAATTCAAAGTGGATTATATTTTATTTATATGAAATAATTAAAAAAAAAACTGTTTATAAATAAATTTGAAGAACTTTCTGGTATTATAATGAATTATTGTATAGATTTCTAGAATTCAATGCTTTCGTATTCAAAATTTGATAGATTTCTATGACTTTCAGTATTTTAAGTATTATTTCAATATTTTTACAATTCAAAGGATTTTCTGATATTTTCAAGGATTTCTGTATCGATTTTGAGAATCTATAGATTAGAGAGAATCTTAGATTTTGAGTATTTTATAGATTTTCAAGAAAACTTTACCAACATAGATTTTTGGTGTTTATCAATTTCTAGTATTTTTCGTACTTTTTCGTATTCATCAAATGTTTTTTTTTCTTTTTCTGTGGATCGCTATTTAGATTTCTGGAATTTGATACTCTCGAATTCAAAGTAAATGTTTTTTTCACATATAAAGGAAAAAAAACAGTTTATAAATCAATTTGGAGAACTTTCTGGTATTATAATAATGAATTACTGTATAGATTTCTAATTCAGTGCTTCCTTTTTCAAAATTTCATAGATTTCTATTTCTTTAAGTATTTTCAGTATTATTTCAGTATTTATACGATCCAAAGGATTTTTTAATATTTTCATGGATTTCTATATAGATTTTTAGTTATTTACGGATTTTCAAAGAATATTGACTAACATAGATTTTGAGTGTTTATAAATTTCTAGTATTTTTCTTACTTATTCGTATTTATCAAACTTTTTTTGTTCTTCTCTGGATTGCTATTTAGATTTCTGGAATTTGATACTCTCGAATTCAAAGTAAATTATATTTTACGTATATGAAAGGATTAAAAAAAACTGCTTTTACATCAATTTAGAGAACTTTCTGGTATTTAATTGAAATACTGTATAGATTTCTAGAATTCAATGCTTTTGTATTTAAAATTTTATAAAACTGATTAGAGTATTTTAAAGATATCTGCTATTTATACTTCTTTTCATATTTTTCAACATTCATGAAAGTCGTTTTAATTCTCTACTTTTTAATACATTTTTACTATTTTGCATTTTTCAACATTTATCACATTTTGTACGATTTTCTAGTTCTTTCGTGGATCACTAGAATTTGATGGAAGGAAATTTTTTTTTTAATGGAAAACACTGTAATGGAAACTTTTGGAACGTTTTTTCGCCCATTTTGTATGTGCCGAACAATCTTCTATCTACTTTTTGCGTGTAAATTTAAAGTTATAAATACACATTAATTATGCCAGGAAAAATTCCCGGAGTTTTCTCAAAATTCAAGTAGTATTCCTGGATTTTCCGGAAGCTCGACACACTGTTAATTCAATCTTCATTTTTATCATCAATCGTAATTCGATAATTTTACCCCAGTTTTGGTCACTGAAAAATACCAATTTATCCTAACAATCATGTAAAACACATTGCGAATTCATACAACTACTGCTATTAAATTTTCCTTAAATTTCCCTGAACATTCGAACAGATATCGTCAACATAGTCGAAAAGGGACTTTATTGACAGACCATTACACTGAAATGAATACGTGAAATCGATAACGCCCTTGCAAGTTTGAATCGTCGAGACCACCCTACGATATTTTGCTCCGGGGATGATTTTTCCCTATCGCCAACCCTCACTGAAACTCGTTTCCTTATGGGTTTCGAACGAGCCGGAAAATTCGCTAATGAACGTAGTAAGGGCATCTTCAGCACGTTTGGGATTTCTTGAGACCCTTCACGAATTACGAGTACCAAATACCTTTTTGATGCGATTCATCGTTTTGATGGGTTAAGTGGTGGAATAATTCTACAGGAGTGGCTCCGTTTCGCGACTACTTTCAGAAGTAGAAGCTCGTCCATTTTCATCAAGTTCGGGTACTTGACCTTTTTTGGAACTTTTATAGCTCAGAGAATGACGATATGAAGATTTCATTTTATGATGATAATTTTATTTCTCACATTTAATTGGATTTTATTATATTTTATTAGTTATACTATTATGGAAATAAATTTTAGGATTCTGAATTTAAAAAAAGTGTCCTGCCGCTTTTTGCGTTCTTCAATTTGAATAAAATCATAAATTCTCACAAGTCAGATTCGAATCGAGCCGGGAAAAACAGTTCGAAAAATGATGCATCACATACAGCAGGTCCAGGGTACTTGGTGGAGTTGCGTTATTGATGGGGCGACGTAAACACGCGCCACGTTCGGTTATTAATTAAGACAACTCGCAGCGAACCGCGAGCAATATATAATATTTGCACGTTCGTCCGATCTGATACGCTATCGCTCGATTAAACAAACGTGTTTTTTTATTCCTTCTCTGACTTTTCAAGGCAATCAATTAGAGCAAGTCCAACAATCTCCTCTACAAGTCCTTCACTTATTTGTACACATCCATTCCCTCCGTTTGTGGACTTTTGGGCACACTTTCATCCCAGTGGCTAATGAAAAGTTATTGATTCCATAGAAAATTGCAACGTATGAACACTGTTGTAAAAGGGGTCCAAGAAACACAATCCAACAAATAATAAAACACAAATGTCCAATCGTAAATAGTTTATAAAAAATACGTTCGTTCAATTCAGTACATCTGCCACGACAAGCAAGCGATATTAGACTGGGCACAAAAACAAAAATGCGTATCACTATGTTGTGATACGTATCACGTATCACAACAAACACTCAATTTCAAAATTTTTATAAAATGAAGTTTTAATTTCATGAAAACCCCAGTAAAAAAAATAAGCAAAAGCTATTTTTTATTATAAAAAATTCTTTACGATCTTCCAGTTCCATTCTCCATAAATTGCTGCGATTTCGCTCACGGCAATACGCTTTTTCCAACGTCCGAGTAAATGAATGTTCTACTTCTCCCCACTGTGTTTGTTTACAAGTCTTTTGTTTGGAAATTACCCGTTCGAAAGAACAAAAAAAAAGGGAAAAGAGAATTGCAAAAAACAAGCATCACTTAACAAGCATGTCCAAACGAAACGGAATGAAAGCTTTGTTTACAGGTCGAATAAAATCTAATAAGTTCCACGTCGTGAAATAATAGCCGAAACTGGCTGAATTGAAAACGGCGGCATGAGGCGAAATGAAATTCCGGCTTGTATAGCACGAGCGTGTATGCGCTTCAAGAATCTAATTAATGGTATCAGGTGCAGGAAGTTTGAGTGTTTCGAAAGAGGATTAGAATAAAATGGTATTAAAAACCGTGCAATGTATACGAGAAAAAAATAATCGATTTTGTTTTTGAGTTCCTCGACAAGAATTTTGGAGTTTAGGAACTTTTTATTCCACCAAATTTTAAAACTCAACAATTCATCATCGTCGTTTTTTAAATAATAATGATTTGGCTTCATTACTTAACCAAAATCACGTTTCAACGAATGTTCCAAACAACGATCGGTTAAAACATTGACAGATAAACTCACAGACAAATCAGAATGCTGAATTAACATAACTCTAGATTATCATTTATCGGCGAGGTTATGATTCGGGTTTTTTCAAACGCCATTTCTGAGTTGATTTTTTTCTCAGTTTGTCAAGTCGTCATTTACATTAATCTGTATTTTGATAATGCGATTGTTCGATCTATCATGAATCCTATTCATTAAAAATGAGGAACCAGAAAAAAACCGGATGTTTCATGTTCCAGTTCCCCGAAACATGTCAAAGTGCCAACTTGTCAAACCCCGATTGACCATTTTCCCGAATCGTCAGGGCGCTGAAACCTCAAAATTCCAGATATTCAGATGTCATTGACAAGGAAGAAATTATATTTTAGAGTTCTGAGTTTTAATGACAATTTGGCAAACTGAGAAAAAAGGTGAGGAAAAACAATATCTTTTAATTACTATTTCAGAATTTCAAAAACCTAGTATTATAACAAGAAAAAATTTTTTTTGAAAATGAATGACCCAAAATATTAAAATAAGGAGGCATCAAAAAAAAAAAAAAATCTTCATTTTTAAAGTTGCTTTACATGATGGGAATTTTACAAAATAAAAAATCTCACAAATATTTGCAAATATAACAAAAAAATTTTAATGAATACATAAAGTTCCAGTGTGAAAAAGCAATAGATATTTTCACACTTTTTAAAACAGGACTATAATTTTTTGATTTTTGTAATTTTCTGTGGATTTCGAAAATAGGTTAAAACTCGTTGTCGACGATTTTCCCGAACAGCCTTTTTCCCGAAAGGTCTTTTTTTTCGAACGGCCATTTTCCCGAACGGTCTTTTTCCGGAAGGGTTTTTAATGTTTCCGAATGGGAAATTTTCCTATCAGCCTAATGTCTAGAAATGCCATGGTTAGGCATTTACAAAACAATTGTCTTTTGAAAAAAATAAAAAAAAACTGTTGTAATAAAACCCTTGAATTTTATATCTGAAAAAACATAATTTTGAATTTTTACCACGAATCTTCTTATTGAGGACTCATCTTATGAAATTCATAAATGTATACAACTTTAATGAAATAAACGTGAAATTTCAACCGAAATTCGGAAATTAATACTTTCGGGAAAATTGTCGTTCGGGGAAATATACTTTCGGGAAAATGGCCATTCGAGAAATAATTCGTTCGGAATAATGGTATTGCGGGAATATGATCATTTGGGAAAATGACCGGGAATCGTTAAAACTATTAGGCTGCATTTTTTTAAAAATAAATTTCGAATGAAATAGTGAAATTTTTTCAGCATGGAATATCTAAAAATTGTTGTTTCAAATCCAAAGAATTTTCTTTTGAAAATTTAAAGCTTTATCAAAAGACAAAATTTCGAAAACTGTATGAAAAATTGTTTTTAAGAATATTTTTGTACTGAAAAAAAAGATGAATTATTAATCAAAATTTAATTTATTCATTTGTGATAAAAATACTTTATTGAATAAAAAATCATGACTTTTCAAACTTGATGCTTATGAACAGGTGAATAAATAAAAATTGTTATGTGACTTATCAGAATGCGCAATTACTATATAAATGAAAATTAATCAAACAGTAACAATATATTAATGTAAATAATAGCATTACGAAAAAATGCTGTGTTCGAGAAGCATAATCTTTATAAAAAATGAAAATATTTATAATGAAAATAAAGTTTAAATCATAAGTATCACCTCTCTCGAATTTAAAAATTTATTGAACAAATACAAATTGATATTTTAGAACTGAATTAATAAATTAAAACAAAAATCAGGATTTTAATAAGTTTTCTCATAAATAAACTTTTATTTACGTGAATATGTTGAAATAAATAAAATAATGAAATCTGAAAGAAAAAAAAATATAATGAATAATTTTATCAAATTCACGATTCTTAAACTTGAAAGCTCTCAAAAATTTAAATTATTCAAATTAATTATCGTGACATAAAAAACTGCAGATGGTAAAACAATTTAAAAAACCATCTTTCACTTGAAACTCAAAAATCCATTTAATCAATTACATATACCTTATTTGTTGCTTTTATGTCATAATGATTTTTTTGTTTCAACAAATTATTTTGAACAAGAAAAAATTTCACGTTTAAAAAAAAAATCAAATATTCAGATTAAAAAACTCGATTCTGCATGTAAATTTAGAAAGCTCAAGAAATTTTTCTTTTAATGTTTTGTGAATAAAGAATCGATATCACAAACACGTTGAAATTTAATAAATTAAACGTTCCATTCATAACATTTAATTGTAAATCAAAGTAACAAAAAACTTGAAATTTACAAACAAAACAGTTGATTTGCGATTACCGTCCATTTTTCCGACTGCAAAATTCCAACAGATCTTTTTCCCGACAGACCCTTTTCCCGAAGGACCATTATCCCGACAGACTATGATCCCGACAAAAATCTTTTTTTTTTTACAATAGTTTATTTCCGACGTACATTTTCATTTTTAAATAATGATCGTGAAAGTCAAATTTTGTAAGTATTCGAGTATTTTTCTTTCAGCCTTGTATGTTTCGTAATCTCTGACAATACTTCTAATTTGATTTTGTTATTTTCTCAATTTTTTTTTCAAAAGGTAGCTTTTGAAAAATGAATGCATGTTTTCCTTAAATAAAATTAAATCTGATTTTTTTTTTTAAACGAAAAATCCATGTTTTGTAAACTTACAAAGCATTACTCACTTACTTACAACGTATCAACATAACTGTTGTTTATTTTTGTTCATAATCGCTTGTCATAATCTTAAGTCTATTGTCGAACTTTCTGAATAGTTTGAGCTCTCTAAAACTATTCTTCATATAAAAATAAACAGGTTGAACACAAACGCGCAGCGTGAAAAAAGTTGTCGGGAAAAGTGACTGTCGGGAATTTGGTGTCGGGATAATGGTCTGTCGGGAAAAAGATCTGTCGGGATTTTTCAGTCGGGAAAGTGACCGGGAACCTTGATTTACAGGTAAAAAATAATTTTTATTGTGACTATTACTCAACATAAACTAAAATACAATCCATTCAAAATTTCCATAAAAAATCCTTTCTCCAAATAATCATAATGAATTCTGTAGTTTATGAAAAACATTTTTAATACACTTCCATCATTCAAAAAGATTCCAAAGTACTCCAAAAAACTGCTTGCCCCTGTCAAGAACATCAAGAAATTCCCAAGTCACTCATCGCGGTAATGAAAATGGAACTTTTCCGCTAACTTTCAACGCGGAAAAGTTTCGCTGTCGCAAATATGTTTCTCGAGAAGAGAAAAAGAATCAAACAAAGTTTACGGTAACCCAAACTGTCAGCGACTACTAATCTGAGATTTGAGGCCGGGGAAATCTTCAATCACGAGGTTTTTTTTCCCCTTTGTGATCGATCAAATATGATAGATCTCTTTTTGTCAACGAGCGCGTTGGGAACCAACTTTCCGGAATTTTCCCGTGCGTGTCATCGGTTCAAGTATTTCTTTTTTTTTGCCCGACAAAATCAGCGGTATCACGGTTCTGCATTTTTCTGCAATTTTTTCTATGCATTTGAATTGTTGAATGAACTCACGCATTATCATAATTTATAATGATTTCATTACATAACAATCATTTTCTATCAACATTTGTACGCACAGAAACGTAAGAATCTCATTTATTTAACGACGCATAAATTTCCGAGCATAATAATTATTGCCAAACCGAAGTTTTGAATCGGAACTTGGATTCCAATATTTGCGCTTCGTTTTCGTTCTCTCACGTTCGTAATTTCTTATTTATTATCTGCCTTATTATCTTTGTATTTATAGCGCGTATTTTTTAGCGCTCTGAGATAATCGGTAAACCAGTTTTTGCCCGTCGCTTTTTGCCCTTTGCCACTTTTATTGTTAACGTATTTTCACGTTGTTATTTTCAAATTTCTACTCACCTCATTATGATACACGCCAAAAATGATCATTAATAAAATCAGGACTCACCTGAAACAGAAATAAATATAAAATGATAATATCATGTAATTCTTGTCAAAGGAAAATCGAAAAATTTTCCAGGGGTCCAGGGGCAGAGCCCCGGTGGGGGTAGGGGGTGACGCCCCCCGTATATGGCAAAAATTAGTTCACAAAAAAAGAAATAAATGTAGAATAAAAAAAATAAAATAAGAAATTACGAAAGAACAATAAGGAGTAGTAAGTAATATTTATTTCAATCAAAAGTTACCAATCACGAATGTTTTGCCGCGGACATAACAAATTATTTATAAATAAAATATCTTGGATTTCGAAAATTTCGAAATCACCATCAAAAATCATTCTCCTGCATTTTTCCCATAAACGAAAATAATGATCAAGAACATTCCGCCGCGTAAACCAGGCCGTAAACTAAATCCGTCCTTTAATAAGAGTATTTTAAATGCTACTGGCTCCTTTGAAGAAATTAATTAAGAATATACGAAAGGAAGAAAAAGAAAGAAAATCGTCCAACAACTTCGTTATTACGCCGGCCGGAAAATAATCGTCCAAAGGCGCGGCAAATTCATTGAACTAAACATCGAGCGATAAATTACATTTTTTACTCATCGAGAAATAAAAGTATGGAATGCAAAATATTTTTTTGACCGATTGAAACGTACTGCGCGAAACAAAAAAAAAGTCACAAATCGAATAAAATCGGGTTAGGTATGCGAGGCGAAGGTATAAAATACTCCGGAGTTTTGCCATTTAAGGGGTGGAATAATAATTAGGGAAAGAATGGAAGTGTAGGATTTTGTTTGCTCGGGTTCACTTAATTGAGAATGATGAACAGGGTTTTGAATCGCATGAAAAATGTAGAATACTTTTACGTACATTTCTGTACAACACTGTCGATACTCGTTTCCGGAAATTTTTAAATTCCGAGAAAACAATGAAAATTTTTTAAGGCTATCCAAAAATTTATGGAATTGAGGAAAATGAAAAAAAGTTAGATTCATGATTATAATATATTACTTTTTAATGAACTTAGTTCGAAAAAATGACGATAAAGTAGGATAATGATGGAGATTTAGGAACTGAAGAAATTAGAAAACGTGGAATTATGAATAAAAAAACCGTAGGAACCAGCTGACAGTGGATGAAAGGATTCTTCCATCACAGGGAAAGACAATGGACGTTCCAAATGTTAGCAGAACCCACACGCCCATTCAAATCTAGAACGCTCAATTTTGCCCATTCGAGTTTAAATGTCTCTTAGAACAATGGGAATTTTTACATCCCACTTTTCTCTTTTAGCGCAGTGTCAACTCGTGCAGAGGCCGTAAAAAAGTCGAATGTAAGGTATCAAAGATACGGTTAAACTTGGCGAAAAAAAAGGAATAAACGAAAGGAATTTTCCGCGGAAAGTTTGTTATTTTTTTTCATTGTTCGATGAAGAAATAAAAAAAAATTTTCCAATATTTATAAAAAATACTATGTAATGTTCATTTGTCTATTTCAAATTTGTTAAATTACTGTAGGTACATTATAGTTATTACAAGTTCACTAGTTTTTTTGTAAACTACGATTTCTAAAAAATAACATTTCTATTATTTATAATAAGTAACCGAATTCGTTTTAAAACATTTCTGATTTATTTAAAATTTTAATTAGGAACCGATTTTCATTCTTCTATCGCAATCCAACATGAAATTAAAAGAAAAATGTATACTATTCAAAAAAGTTTAAAATTAATGAAATTAAAAGAATGAAATTTAAATTATTGAAAGAAATTTAAAATTTAGTTTACTAGCTATTGACCAAAAATTTGTGGAGGAATGATTTTTTCCATTAATTTTTTTTTTCATTCGAACAAATGAAAATTGTCGAAATTTCTGAAAAAGGACATTTCTGCAATTAACAATAATAAATAACCGAATCAGTTATAAAAAATTCATGATTTTTTTAAAATTTCGATTAGGAACCGATTTTTATGACCAAAAATTTGTAGAGAAATGATGTTTTTACTAATTTTTCTTTCATTCAAACAAATGAAACAAATCAAAATTTATAAAAAACGACATTCTTTTAATTTACAATCATAAATAACCAAATTAGAAATAAAAAATTTCTGATTTATTTAAAAACATGATTAGGAACCGATTTTCATTCTTGTTTCATAATGATTTAAATCCTTACATTGGAAATATGTGAAGATGTATAAATGATTGATATGTTGAAATTATTAAAACTATCAATAATCGATATTTGACACGAAGCATTTTTCATTTTTTAAAAAAACTATATAAAAAACCGCTTCTACAGGAACTTTGCAGAATTTTCAAAATTCCTGTGAATCTAAAATATCAATATCCCAAATTTTTCTGATCTTGAAATTCGCAATTTCTCATTCATTAAATAACTATTGTTATATTATTTATTTATTGTCTTTTTTCCTTTGATTTTGTAGAAAATTTAAATCAAAAAATCGCCAGAAAAAATCATTAACATAGAATATTAGAAACGATTGATTCACAAAAAATAGTCGATAGTATTCAAGTGAATTTTTCATTGAAATAATAATAAAATTAGAAATTATAATAATGATAAAACGAAGGTAGTACAATATTCTTTATTTTTTAATCCAACTCCAAATTTTAATAATCATCCTAACAATTTCATTGATTTATATTTTATTACTTTCAATTATTGGAATCTATACCCATAGCTTATTTTTAGGTATTTCTTTTTCAGTTTTTTTTTCATATAAAGAAGTTACGAGTGTAGATTCAACAGATTGAAAATATTAAATTAAAAATTAATAAAATTGTTGCGATATGAATAAAATTTTGAAATAAAATAAAAATTCGAATATGACAGTACCTTCGTTTTAATATTAATATTAATATTTTTAATGAATTATATTTCAATGAAAAATTTACCTTAATCCTATCGACTAATTGAAAATCAATCGTTTCTAATTTTCAATGTTAATAATTTTTTCTGGCAATTTTTTTTATTTGAATTTTCTACAAAATTAAAGGAAAAAAGACAATAATTGCATAATATAACAATAGTTATTTAATGAACGAGAAATTTCAAATTTCAAGATCAGAAAAATTAGTGACTTTGATATTTTAGATACACGGGAATATTTGAAATTTTGCGTCATTTGTAACACAATATTCAATTGACTGTATTTTTATAAATTTGTTAAAAAAATTATCATTTGTTTTCTTATCATTTGAATGCAGTGTTTCTCATTGATAAATCTGTAGATGAAAACTTTTAATCGAATCAACTGCTGTTTTTATTTCTCAGTTTTTTGTTTTCACTTCTTTTACCATGCAGTTAAGTAGATAAAAAATTTTCATCTATGAATTTATGAATGAGAAACACTAAATACAAATGACGAGAAAATAATTCATCATTTTTCAAAAGAGTTTATGGGAATACAGTCAATTGAATATTGTCAAAATGCACAAAATTTTCAAAATTCATGTTACTAAAAAATCAAAAACACCAATTTTTTTTTTTTTTTTTGAATTTTGAAATTTCTCATTAACTGCATAACTATTGTTACATTATTTAATTACTGTATTTTTTACTTTGATTTTGTAGAAAATTAAAATTCAAAAATCGCCAGAAAAAATTATTTACATTGAAGATAAGAAAAGACTGATTTTCAATTAGTCGACAGTATTGAGTTGAATTTTCAATTGAAATATTGATTCAATAATAATATCGCAATATTTTTTTTTAATGTATTGTCAAATTTTATTGATAATCCCAACGATTTTAACCGACGTTCAATTTCAAATCTTCTTAGCGAAAACGAATCAAGATGAAAAAAAGTAAAATCAATTCAGACTTTAACTTCATTTCACTTTTCAAAAATCGCTTCTACTGTAACTTTGCAGAATTTTCAAAATTTTCATATTCTGCAAAATTGATAATATTCATAAAATTGTAAAAATTTTCGAGATTTTAGTATCTATTGACAATCCTAAAATTTTCAATGTTATGTAATTTATAATCCTTTTTTCACTTTATACATTTTCATTGAAATGTTTAAATTAACCGACGATGTCCGCGAGAAAAACTATTTATTTCATTATCAGAAAATTATTATAAATGCAATATATGCAGTTTTCTTGATTGAAAAAAATTTTTAGCATTATCCTCGACCCACGCAATTCTCGAAATTCTTTGAAATTTCTTGATTTTCTCAATAAACTCATAAAATTTAATGAAAATTCATATAAAGTTTTAGAAAAAAACCTATAAGAAAAGTTCCTAGATAATTTTAAATTAATTAACAAAGTCGAAATTACTGTTTAAATTAATCATCCGTGTCTATTTATTATTTGTTTAGAATTTATAACATTCAAAAAGTAATATTCTGTTCCTTCACACCATGCATATCCACAATTTTTCCAAAATATCAAAAAATAACTGATATATACACTATTTACAAATGTAACATTCAAAGCAAATCATATTCGTTATATTTTTTTACCAAACAAGTTTAAATTTTACGAAAAACTGCGCATGCCGTCTGTAGAATCACTGAGGAATGCGTACACTCCAATTTCTTTAGCTACGAGCCTCGAAACGTGAAGTCGAGTAGTTCGGCGACTTGCCGCTAGAGGCTGCGCGGCATAGCGCTTCTCGCAAGTTATAAGTTATGTTGGACAAGTCTTATGTAGCGTAACGGCATTGTAGAATTTGTCTTTTAAGTCCGCAGACAGTATCTAACGGTACTGTACGAATGGATTTAAGACCCGAACCTCAGTGCGCGAGGTTCGTTCAAGTGTTGTAATGTTAGTTTGCTTTATACAGTGTTGATACATCTTCGTAATAAATTTCATACTTTTTCTTTGCATTCTTGTTCCAGACTGCTTGCGATTCTTACCTTGCATGCTCTGTTTGCATTTCATTGTAATCGACTCGGAGGACCTTAATTTTTTCTTTTAACATATCGTTTTGATTGACGCATTCTCACTGCTCTGTTTGCATTTCATTATAATCATTAGAATCCACTTCGAGGACCCTAATCTTGTCTTTAAGCATCTCATTTTCATAGGTGCAGCCTTTGGCAGTTATAACTATAATGAAAATTCATTTTCATTTACCTTCCTAAAAATAATGGAACACCCTAAATTTAATCAATATCAAGAAACTCATTGTATTCTACTGTTTTTGACGGAATAATTGTTTCTGAAATGAAATTATTTCCTTTATTATATTTCTTAGTTTTTCCTGATCACAGACCTCACCAACTCCCATGTTAAAAAGTTGGTTGAAATAAGCGCCGCCGGGTGGGCTCTTGTGGAACTAGCGCGCGCTAGAATTCAAACTTAAAAGTTAGAGCCGAGAACCGAGTGAAATCATGAAGAAAATTCTTTGTTTTAAGTGCGCAACAAATATTTTGACAATACTGAATGAAAAAGTTATTTGCTTAATATATAAATATTAATTATATATTAATATATAAATATTATTATATAAATATATAAAAATTATTTATATATAAATAAAATATATAAATATAAATATATTTATAAATATATTAATATATATATATATTAATAATAAAATATATATATAATATTATATATTTTATAATATATAAATATTATAATAATATATAAAAATTATTTGCTTAATATATATAATCGAGCATTATTTGTGTTTTATATTATTGCGTTCATTTTCCTCGTAGTTTAATAAAATAAAAACATTTATGTGTTCTCATTGAAGTGATTTAGAATCAAATTTTCAAAAAGAGGGAGAAAATAAAAAAACAACATTGAATAAAGTAATTCAATATAATAAAAATATAACAATTAATTTGTAAAAAAAATTTATAAATTCAAAAAATTAATCATAAAATAAAAATAAGGAATTTACCTTTAAAATAGTTAGTGTGTATGTATTGAAACGGTATATTCTTTACAAAATAATGTACCTGTTTTTTAATAATCAAACTAAACGGATAAATATTTTTTTTACTTCGCAGTTTAATGCAATAAATAAATTTATTAACTTTTATTAAAGTAATTTGGAATCAAATTTTTTAAAATAGGAAGAAAATGAGAATACGCATTTGATAAAACAATTCACTATAATAAAACTGACAATAAAACAATTAATTTGTAAATAGAAGTTAGTAAACTACATGAAAATTAAGAATTATATATGAAAATAAGGAATTATAAGGAATGAAGGAAAATTAGGAATTCACCGTATAGTAAATTACAAAAGTTCAATTCGTTATTTTGTTTTTATTGATTCAAATTTATTAATTTAGTTAATATTATTACTAATTTTAAAGTAATAATGTATTATTAGAAAAACTGTACATTCTTTCCATAATGAAACTAGCCATTGGACTAGCCATTTTTTTGAGAAATTATTTTTTCATTAATATTTTTTTCAATCGAACAAATGAGATTAATGAAAATTTCTGAAAAATGACATTTCTGTAATTTACAATAATAAATAACCGAAATAGTTATTTTTTCCCATTACTTTTTCTTTCATGCGAACAAATGAGATAAATTAAAATTTTTGAAAAATGACATTTATGTAATTTATAATAATAGATAGATAATAATTTATAATAATAGTTTATTAGCTATTGACCGAAAATTTGTGGAGAAATGACTTTCTTCATTTATTTTTCTTGCATTCGAACAAATGAGATAAATAATAAATTTCTTAAAAGTTAATTTACAATAATAAAAACCGAATAGTTATGAAACATTTCTGATTTATTTAAAATTTCACTTAGGAACTAATTTTTGTTCTTTTTTCGCAATTCAACATAAAAACTTAGTTTACTAGCTATTGACTAAAAATTTGAGGAGAAATGATTTTTTCCATAAATTTTTATTTTCATTAAAATAAATGAGAATTATCAAAATTTCTGAAAAATGAAATTTTTGTAATTTACAATAAAAAATAACTGAATTAGAAATAAAACTATTCCTGATTTTTTTTAACTTTTAATTGGGAATCGATTTCCATTCTTTTTTCGCAATCCACTAATATGAAAATTTGGAGTTAACTAGCTATTAACCGAATATTTTTTAAGAAATGATATTTTTTATTTATTTTTCTTCCATTCGAACAAATGAAATTGTTCATAATTTCTGAAAAATGACATTTATGTATTTTACAACAACAATTAATAACAGTTAATAACAATTAAACAATAAATAACAGAATTAGATTTACAGCATTTCTGATTTATTTAGAGTTATGATAAGTAACAGATTTTCATTTTTCTTTCGTAATCCATCAATATGAAAATTTAGAATTCACTAGCTATTGACCAAATATTTGTAGAAAATTTTTTTTTTTCATTAATTTTTCTTTCATTCGAACAAATGAGATTATATAACATTTCTGAAAAACGACGTTTCTGTAATTTACTATGATAAATAACTGAATTAGATATAAAACATTTCTGATTCATTCAAAACTTTTATTAAGAACCGATTTCCATTCTTCTTTCGTAATCCACCGATTTCATTATAAAAATTGCATCTTTTTTTAAGATGCAACAAAATTAAGACACTATTGTGTCGGTACTCTCAATAAAACACCAATTACAAAACCGATTGATACTATTTATTTCCGATTGTTTACACACACTCGTTATTCAAATATACAACGTAATAAAAGTCAGCTGATCCGCAGGGGCGTGTATGTGTCGCGGTGCAAAGGCTGCGTGAGCAAGAGAGAGAGAAAGTGTACTCCGGTAACGAGTCCCCGCGGGAATATTCAAATATGGAACAGACACGTCTTAAAATTCAAATATTACCTTGAATTTAGTATATTTTCACAATTAATTTCATGGATGCCAATCTTAAATTAAGAAAATTCAACGTAATTTGCGTAAATCATTCTTGATTCAATACATATCCTCTTGATTTAATACTTGCTTGTTTGAAAATAAATTTGAAAATATACTGAATTCAAGATACTATTTGAATTTCAAGTCTTCCCTTAATTTTGTTGAATTTCAAAAAAAGGTTGACTTTTAGAGTGTATCAAAAATTAAAGTTCACTAGCTCTTAACCAAAAAATTGTGAAAAACAATTTTTTTCATCAATTTTTCTTTCACTCAAACAATAATAAGATTACTAAAGGTTATGAATTTATTACGAACTGTTTTGCAAAAATATAAAATAGCCCAAGAAAATTTCATATCAGAAAATAATTCAACTCTAAAGACACCAGAAGCTTTTCCATGAGTAAACCCAAAATTGTTTCGTTCCAACCCAATCCATTCCCCTTGGCGCTCTCGTTACTGCGCCATTGTTTATTCGAAATTTTTGATAAACACCGCTTGTTCGCGATTTTCCGTAGGACTTTTAACTTTCCGTATCCACGAATGAAAAGTTCATTAGCGTCGCTCGTTCATTAAATTACAGAGCGGCGCGAAATTCTGAGCCCGGTCATTTTGCTGGTACGTATGTAAATTCCGAAATAACGATCGAACGCGGACTCATCGAAGCAGGTTCCGCCGAATAATGTTTCGTTATAACATTTGCACGGCGATGCAAACGTAAATTTGCTAGGAATGCGTCTGCGTTTCGTCCACCGCACAACAGATGCTAGGTTAACCGCGCCGACTGTGCCGTGAAACTACGCAGTCGGCAAAATGCAATTATTCATTTCGCGTGCGGGTAAGAAAAATTTTATAGCAGAGTTTTTGATTTCTGGAACTTGAAGACAGTGAAATTATATGATAAATAATAAGCAAATTATTTAAAATTAACTAAACCTTAACGAATATTGTCGTGAAACTTTTTTTTTACTTGATAATTTTATCATCTAAGAATATCATGAAAAATAAAAAGAAAACATTTTTCATTTTTTCCATAACCACAGTTTTTGAGTGTAAAAACATCAAAAATCATGTGAAAATGGATACGATTTTTTGAGATATGTTTAAAAATGAATTTCTCATTATTTTTATTTTTTTGCTTAAACTGTAAGTTCTTATGAAAAATTCAAAAATTTTAAAGTTCATGTTTACTATTGAAATACGAAAATTCTCCGTGCTACTGTGCAGATATTGTACATTTATACATATATTTTTTATAGTTTTATAGATTTTTATAGTTTTTTTTCAGATTTTTTATAGATTTTTTATAGATTTTAAATATTTTTATAGTTCGATTTTTGAAAAAATTTGTCTACATTTTTTTCTGTAAACTATATTTCAAAAAAAAAAGTTTTCAAGTGGTCTTAGCTTTTATATCAGAAAACACGAGAATTCATGTAAAAAATGATACGAATATTTTAAAATATGTTCAAAAAATTTTTGTTTCATTGTCCTTGAGTTTTTTCGACATTCCAAGGTCTCATGTAGAGTCAAGAAATTTTCAAGATTATGTAACTGATAGAAACAAAAAAAATTGCCATGATAGTTTGAAAAAACTTAATATCTATCATCTTTCATAGTTCGATTCTTGAAAAAATTTGCATTTTTTTTCTGTAAACGATATTTCATGACAAATAGTGAAATAAAAAGTTAAGATATCAAATAAGTTTCCACTGAAGTTAAATCATGAGTAACATATCAGAAGGTGGAAATGAGGAAAAGAAAAGGAAAAAAATCATGCAAAAGATAAATGTCAACATTTTCAAAATTTATACAATTTCAGAAATGTACATTCAGCTAGAAGCCAATTGCTACGTTTTGTGAGTTGCGGAGTTATCAAAATAAATTTTATTCCAATTTCCAAGAATTTTTCAATAATTGTAATGAACCAAGAATCCAGAATCGGTCGATGTTCGAATCCAAAATTTTTTTATTGAATTCTTGTCGAGTGTGTAATTTTTGAGCAATGTAGTTTCCTTTAAAATGTTTTTTCAATTCAAGTTATTGTGTATTTATATAAAAATTTAAGTACTAGAACAAAATTGAAATTGAATTTTATGGTTTTTAGAATTCCACATGTTACAATTTGGCAATTAGACAAGTGAATTAAATTTCAAGGAACGCTTCTATTTCTGAGAATTAGTTAACTTCATTTCATAGTTTGAAAATAACTGTGATTTAATTATAAAAATCTACGAGTGTCGTAGAAATTTTTACAAAAGTTGTAAAATGTTTGAAATTCAAGTTTTTTTAACTGAATGTATGGAATCGAAGGATTTTTCAAAAGACGTTTTATTTTATACAGTTCAATGATTTGTGATAGTCATAAAATTTGTTGAATTTCCACAGTTAGAAATTTTTTTTTAAATTCGACATAATTTTAAACATTTCACATCATCGAGGTTATAAATGTTAAAAATATATGAATTGAACTTATACATTCTGAGCTATCTAGAATCTTGAATTCAATCTTCAATTTTTTAATTTGTTTAACATCAGAGATTGTAAAATTTCAATGACAGATAATTTAAATAGTGGCGAAACACACAAATTTATTATTACATTTTTTATTATTTTAGATTGCAGTTCTTATACGTAGCTATTGATTTCTTGTCTGAAGAAAATCAAATTCGTAAATCTCATGCAATATCGATTTCTCAAAGTTCAAAAGTTTTAACCAAAAAATCTTATTCTTTCAAATTTTTCAAATAAAAAATTTTTCGATACTTTCTGAAATACATCTCGTTGATGAAATTCAGTAGTATTTTTTTTCGAATATTACGTTCTGAAAAATTCACATTTTTAAAAATTTTAGATCAAAACAAGGAATATGAGAATTTAGAAAAAACAACAATTTTCTATTTTGCAATTTTGAAATTCTCTTTAACTGAAATTAACAATTTCCCACGTGAAATTGGCAAGTTATGGGATCTTAGAAATTAACAAATAATAAAAGTTCATCATTAGAATATTTTTTTACACTACTCGTATTTTTCGTATCCATAATTTAAACCATTTTATCATTGAAATACTTAAGTAGCCAAATTTCGCAATCACTAACTTTTCATAACATACCTATATTTCTTCCCTTGTCAGGAATAGTCGCGGAAATAAAACACTGCGTTATTTCGTGACGACCTACCCCTACAATTGTTCCGCAATTGTAGGTGTATAAGTAAAAGAATCTTGAATTCAATATTCAATTTTTTAATTTGTTAAACATCAGAGATTGTAAAATTTCGATGACAAATAATTTGAATAGTGGCGAAACTCACAAACGATCTTTCAAGATTCTTGTGATGAAAACTTTTATTAAAAAATTCTATTTGCTGTAAAAATGTTCACGAATAACTTTTTTCACAAAAATTTCATTTTATAAGAAATTTACGAGGCCTTAATCATTTCTTTAAAAAAAATTTGAAATTTCTTTTAAAAGTTTCACTGGTTTTTAGAAAAAGTTTTTTTCTTATTTGAATTTTTTAAGGTCGACCTTATAAAAAATAAAACTCTTAATAGAAATTTCTATTTGTTTTAAGAATTTTTCCATTTCTTATAAGAATCAAAATCACTAGTGTAGAAACATGTTTATAGCAAATTCCTTGTTAGGGTATCGTCAAATTTATTATTTTGAATGTTTTACATTATTTTTTGCGTATCTTGAAAATAAATTTTCGTGGGATTTGTCAAAGTTGTAAACTTCTACATTTTACTAAACAGTAACATGGGGAAACAAAACTGAACTTTTCAATAAATGATGGGCTTAAAGCAAAAATCAGACGCTTAAAGCTACTGAGCAAAATACAGATGGAATATTCACAGCGCAAGAACGAGCTGCAGAAAGTTGAGTTTAGAGGTGCGCTAGAATTCGTTG
>JAPYZL010070294.1:0-17732 GCA_030522825.1 Platygaster orseoliae | reverse complement strand
ATTCAGACACTGAAAGCGATATCTTTCTGAAGCATATTATCGCGGGAATATTGAATGGTTTTTTGTCCGGATTTTGGTGGCGCACCCTGTATGTACATTGATCATAATCTTTTTGTTCATTAATGTTTAAAGTAGTTCTAAATTTTGCATTTGTTTTCAATTTTTGAACTTTGATTTCATAATGCATAAACTATAATAATGTATGATACAGCACATAAATATTCGGAAATGCGATTTTCATTTTTGTAAGCTTCGTAATCATTACCACAATTAATCAACAATAACTTCCAGACTATTTTTGGTTCCACTGGCATGTTAAATAAGAGATTATTTTCAGAAACGTGAAATTTGAATTTAATCTCAAAAATTGGTTACTACACTATGAATACTTTATGTTTGTCAGACGGAACAAACAAAAGGAGCTTATTAAAATGTAAGACGCATCATTAAAATATAATTCGAATATGCTTCATAGTAAACTGGTCTTTTAAAATTTTTAAAAGTAATTTCATCTTTTTGGGAATCGTGCTCTTATCCAGATAATAGGAAACAGAAAATCGGTGTTTCAAAAAAATGGTGAAGCGTGAATTCGTTTTAGGAAAATTGGACGTGAAAAATTGGATTCGGAAAAAAATTCGGAAAAATGAACGGTAACGAAAAAAACTACTAAAAAAAATTCGATTACCATGATTGGTTCATTTGACCCCCTGTGAAGAATCTTGCGTATTATAAAAGTATAGGCGGTGCATATTACGCTGACCTTTTGCACTTTATTATGCGATGTCATGAGCAAGCGCAAATAATGTCGTCGTAAACCAATCACTTGTCGTCCCACGCCCACGCGGCCATACTAAACGACGTTTCCTTTCAACGCTACGTCATACAGAACTGTTGAACCCATCGGGAGGAAGAATCGCTTTATCCTTTTACTTCAGTTTTCTGTCTCGTTAAGAAAGATCAGAAGTATATAGATATTATTCGTTCACATACTTTATATGTTTATAATTATATTTTCATCTCCCAATACTTTTGGATTTTCAACAATGACTTTCGTTCCAAACCTACACATGAGTTCACATATGGAAAACACTTGATTTTCACAAATACTGATATAGCTCATGCGTGACTTTCATTTAAATCTTACTTCATATGCTTTTTACAATCTTATATTTTCCTGAAAAACGGTTTAATGCACATATGAGGAACGTCAAAGTCCAAAAAAATCAATTACAAACTAATTTCCCTCAATGTTGTTTAAAATAAAAATGTAGTTTCGCGATACGAAGTGTAACAGACGCGTTTTCTCGTCCAATAGCGTTGGCTGCCATTATACATCCGAGCTACATTAAAGACGTTCGATATTTCATTGTAATGATAGCATGGAAATGTTCAATGAGGTGGATATCACTGGTCCAATCAATTTATTTCCACTTTCTATGACAACTATCGAATAATCAGATTCGTAATTAGGATAAATACGATCATCAGGCTTTCTCTTCAACGTCACCAAAATCCTCGTCTTTTTGAATGCAGAATAACCTGGAAAGTAGAAGAAATTTCAACGTTTAAACATGAGATGAGCGGTAGAATGTATAATGGACATGACAACGATATTACATTTCATATCTGATAGTCAAAGGACAATATGTGTACTGACAAAAAAATTGTGCACCAATTATAATAAAAATGAGTTGAACATTTTCCAGTATGACAAATTTTTTATGTAATTTCGTAAACTCATCAGTTTCCTATTCTCAAATTAGACAATTTCTAAAAAACATAGTATTGTTACTTTTTTTATAGAATAGTACGGTAGATCAAACGAAATAACCATGAAATTGAACATTTTGGAATCGCAAATCGATCTGTGCGAATTTTTTTTCGTTTTTTGAAAACTTTAAGGATGTCTAACAAAATTTTTATGTATCCGAATAAATTATTATTCCTAAAATAATTCATTGTTGATGGATTTTATGTTTTATACGAAATAAGCCTGTTATGACCTAGTAACGCCAAATAAAATTTGATGTTTACATAGCCTATTACTCGTAACCCTCGTAACTGTAACATTATTAGTTCCGACTATCGCCACATTATAACGCACAATGTTTTCAGCGACCCCCGGTACTTATACTGTTACAGTTTTAGGAGACAGGCCGCGCAACCTCAAAATTCAGGTCACGTTTGAAGGTTTTAACAGACTTTGTTTCGTATTAAATATCGAACAAAACTTGGAGTGCAAACGACGAAATTCTCATGTAATGTCGTCTTTTATTAAATAATAGTCATGTTATATACATTCGATGGTTTTTACATACGCTCTCACCTCATATATTCAACCTTCCTATTTCCGACAGCTCCGTATTCTGACCATCGAAAACCTCCGTTATTTGACCTTCACCGCTCATAGCTCATCCCCACTTTGATGCTGCCATGTCAGCCATATTTTCCCGCGAAGTTTGAATGAGACAATATATATATATATACCGCTACGTACAACTATGAATGTATGCGTGTGCGTGCACACAAAGTCAAAGAGGTATCGTGGGGGCCCCTCCAGTGGGCAGATGCAGGACGTTGTCGATTCCCAAACTGGTCGGAAATAGGAGGTAAGAGTGTTACTGCTTTTTTTTGGAAATTTACTAATTTCAAAAATTCATTCCATATTCTGGCAATATTTATAGAATTTTTTTTAACAACCTTTTTAACTTTGATCCTTATAAAAACCTTATAAGGACTCATACAAGGACTAATACCTTACAATGACCTTATAAGAATCAGCATTTGCCTTATAAGATTCAGATTTTTCATAAGGCTTTCTAAGTTTCTTATGAAGAAACCTCATTGAATTCTTATAGGGAATGAGAATCCTTAAACGGCAGTCTTATACAGAATTGGACTTGTATTAGACTGCTTTAGAAGGATTCCGATTCCTTATAAGGTTCTTGTATTTTTTTTATAAAATTCTTTTAAGGAACTTATAAGGACCTTATGAGGTCCCTATAAGAATCTAGGTAGTAGGGAAGTGATTTTATAACTCAAAAAAGAAAAATTGTCGAGAGTTATGCGAAAAAATCCCCAGGTTTCCACCTAACATTACAGTGGTTAATCATTTATAACTATGGAAATTTGAAAAAACTTTGCAATAGAGAAGTACATTCAAAATTTGACTATTCGAAAATTTTTATTTTTATTTTTTTTTATTTTTTCAAACACAAAAAGTGTCAAATAAAAACGAAAGTTTGCTCGATAAATCTACTATGATATTGAAAAAGGTTCATTAGCTTTTTATGAAATAATCACTTTTTTTTAATGTAGTACATTGAACAAGATGTTTATGAACCTGATAATTTGGGGTCGTAGAACAATCTGTAAAAAATGTTTTTTTACTTATAGAAATTGTGGAGGTTTGCTCAAAACTTTTCTGAAATAAGTATAGACAATCCTCTGTGGAGCAATTGGTCCTTGATGAATTCAATATTTTTCAAATCGTAAAAAATGTATAAAACAATTTTTAAATGATTTTCTTGTGTGTTATTGATTATCAAAAATAATAAATTTCTGAGACTTGTAAATTTGAACGTTTTTCGAATGAACATATTATTCTGTTTTCTTCATTCTAACATTTCAACGATTTTTACGAGTTTTTTCCGGTTTTATCAATAAAACTCATGTTTTTAGGAACTTCTCGAATATTTTTACTGTATACCTAATTGACAACTTGGAAACTAGCGATTTCATAATATTCCAGCACAATCAAAGACTCTTATAAAATTATCAGAGAACTCCCAGGGAGCAAAATGACCTTTTCTGAGAGTCTTTGAATGTATGGGTATGCAAAAGCCATTAAGTTGAATGTAATGGCGTTTTCGAGTGGCGTTTTCGAAGCGTTATTCCATGTGTTAGACAGAGACAGAAGTGCTCTGAAATCGATCCGAGCACTACCTATCTCTTTTTATCTTATAGCAAACTGTATTGAAATCAAGTGTAAGTTGCTTCTCCACCCGCTCTATACCCAAGAGTCAGAGAAAATTCTTTCGTTGGTGAGAAAGAGATACATAGTGCTCTGGATTGCTTTCAGAGCACTTTCGTTTCTTTCTTACACACGGAAAAATGCTCCGAGAGCACTCCGACAGCAGCCACTCGAAAACGCCATAAGACAAGTATTAGATGTTGACGTAGAACTACGTCTTTCTCAGCAATAGTCTATAGTAGGGAGGTAAATAGCTATGCAGCGGCAACGGCAACGGCAACGCTAGGGGGGGGGGGGAGAGCAAATAGCTATGCAACGGCAACGGCAATGCTGAGGAGGGTGGGGGTAAATAGCTATACAACGGCAACGGCAACTTTATCACAAATTTGAATTTCAAAAGGCAATATTTTCGTTGAAATTTTTAGTTTTGAATTATTTAATGAAAGACACAATCAAAACTCAATTTTGATGTATTTTTCAACGACATATATGAACATAAGAAACAAATGAAAATTTGTTTTGTAAAGGTTAAAAGTTTGGTGGTTAGACACATAGTACATTTAAAATAAGTAATAAGAAAGTTTTTGAAAATTGAAAATAAGAAATATCCGTAAAATAATATTTAAAATTAGGAAGTAGGCAAATTACTTAATTCTATATCATAAAATGAAAAATATGGAAAATTGTTATATTCGTTTCTGAGAATATTTTTTTTAGAAATTTAAATAAATTAAGGATGTAAAAATAAATTTAAAAATATAAGAAAAATAGAAAAAATTATAAAAATGTTTATGAGAGAAAATTTTTGAATTAGATTTGCAATAATGGAAAATTTTATAAAGAAAAAATATCATGTAAAATAAAAAAAGATTTTTAGAAAATGTATTTTTTTAGAAATATTTTTAGTTTCTTCAAACGAAAGTTGATAATATTATAATCATATCTTAAAGGTAATTGAAGTTGATTAAATCTAATTTGTTGGGAGTAGTTTTTAAGATAAAAATGATGGACGTTGTTCTACGTGACGGCACAGAAGATTTGTGCACTGAGAAACTTTGGCAGGAGCGGCTACTGTCAAAGTAAAATTTTTTTGAAAGACAGTAGCCCCAGGTGCCAGCACATCAAACTCTCCTATAATTAAGTTGAGTCTCTCCTGTTAATAAGAATAAAGGAATGCAATCGTAGGCTATGGTGATTGACTAGTCTACACGTTAGTGAGAATAGCATTAATCTCTCCTGCTAATTCTCACGAGCGGCTCCTTCTAGCTTGCGCCATGGATTAGTGCAAAGCGCATCAATCACTCGACTCAATCCTAGCAGCCTGACCATTGAAACCATGGAAACGACACAATGTTTATTTTCAGTGCGCGTGAATTCGCGTGTGATACAGGAAATATAGATGTTTTATATTTTTTATACTTTGACTATTTGAAGACCTGGAAGTCAAAATCGGCTAACCCTCAACTGTCATAAGGCTCATTTGTTCTCCTTAAAGTTCAAGAAATAAGCTTTATGACAGTTGAGGGTTAGCCGATTTTGACTTTCAATTCTTCATTTCCATTTTTATAATTTCATCATATTTTACATTTATAACTTTTATCATTTCAAATATATTTCTTAGATTCTTCTAACACTCTGACTTTTTTTAAATTTGTTCTTAACACCTGTTTTTCCCAAATTTAAGTTATCATGCACATTTTCATAAGTAAATTCATTTGTATCAATTTACACATAATTTCTATAAAAACCGAGACTGTATCATATTAATTTATCACACAAGACAATTTCCTACCATCTCATATCCAGCAATGCATAGTTTTCGAACAGAGGATTCTTAAATGTTTTCAACAATTGATAGTGCGGTATATGAGTCGAACAATTGCCATATTTGGCATTAATACATAGCGCAAGCTGCAAGTAGCTGCTCCCGAGATTTGGCAGGAGACATTGATGCCATTCGCATTAATGCATATAGCTAATCACAACAGTGTCAGCGTTAGAGCACACTGCTGTCATTGACAGTAGCGGCTCCTCTCAATTTAGGAGCCGTTCGTGCGCTCGCAGCTGAGGTTACTGCCTTTTTGAAAGTTTTTAATTTAACAGGAGCTGCTCGTGTTAAACGCCACTGTAGCTCCTGCCATAGTTTCTCAGTGTGCCTCGTCTGAGTTTTTACTAAATTTTTCAGCGCTTCACTATTTATAATCTGCAGGAATCAATTCAAATTTTGCAAATCAATAGTATTAAACAATTAGATTATCTTTCAATCTACTTTTTCATCTTATATTCCGAAGAATTATGCATTAGGACCATGATGAAAAACAAAAATTTTACTGCTCGAACTGAATATGCACAAAAGTTAAGAATTATTATCTCACAAATCTGAGAAAAATATTCAATGTAGACACATATTTTCTTTAAAACAAAATCATGAATTAAAACATTCACTTTACTCAATATTGAAGTATCGACCATTTTTTTTATTCTGCATAAGCAGATAAAAAAAACTTCTTTCTTTTACAACGAACATAACTAAATCAATCAATAAATCACCAGTCAGTGGAATAAATATTCAAATAAACCATCATACATGCACGAAACGTAATAATTAGCTATTATTATACGTGGTACCGCTGTCAACGAACACTTAACTAAAAACTTTTCCAAGAGAGGGACTCGGCAGTGCATTGAAGCTGGAATCATATTTCAATGCACAGTGAAAAACGCTTTGATTCCCTGGCTTTGAAAAAAACCAATGACGTTCGCTGGTGCCATTACCACGCTTGTTTATCGCCATTTCGTTTCTATGCAGAAACCATAACATTAGAACTGTTTTTTTTTTGGGGGGGGGGGGGGGGGAGGATCATGTACCGCTGTCGGTGCATTAAACACCGTGGAGCAACAGTTTTTATCGTGACCCTTTCAATTTCTTAGATATGATAGCTTATAAACCTCAGCAATAATTGTAACGGTACACAAGCCAGTTTCTTCTTTTACTTTGCGACACCGTAACACAAAGCGCCTGATCACACATCGTTATTTGCGATCATCGGGAATCATGCGATAGTCGAATCAAAGTGGGTTGACCTAACGGAAAGAGCCTGTCAATTGTTGCGAAGAATCGGGAATCTTCGATCCGAGCCATAAACATTTTCTTGTTCGCCAGTGAAAGTCGTAGATTTTTTAACGACTTGTCTCGGGATTCGTCATTTCGTGGGAAAGAGTTACGAATGATGAACGGAATGGAATTTTCATAAGACATGGGGACCATACTTTACCTTTAACACAACGTTTTCTGGCGTTTCGTAAAAAACTAACCACAAAAACAATTAACGTCTTAAATCGTCCACTGCAAAACAGTTTGAAATTCGAAACGTAATACTTAAGATTATCATGCCTACAATCATAATAGAAATCATGCATTTACATACACAAATTAGGTGTTCATTATCTTTGAAGCTCGAAAACATTTACGGGTCCGGTCGAGAAATTGAGCAATTCATTCGCAGCCTACAAAAGAAACGTGATCTGAGAATAGGCCACGGCACTTGTGGAATCCAATTTTTTTTTTTTTTTTTTTTTTAAAGAATTTCATTAATATGCATGAGACAAAGCATTTTACAAACCGTAAAAGTATAATTCGTTTCGCGAGCGGGAATAAATCTCGGCAAGTTATCAATACATTACGGATAAAAATGCAAACGAAGAGCTTTATTCCCGTCGGAACAAAATCAATGCGAAATCGAGGAACGCGCCGAATGAAGTTAAGAGCAATGGAATTCAGAAGGAACGAGGCGCGCGGTTTACAAGCACGTACAGATCATTTCGCGAGAATCCCGCTCCTTGTTCACTATATAATTTTATTAGACGAGGTGCCAAGCAGAGAATATTACTTGAACCGCGGAACCTGTACCGACGAACGTGTTGCGTGGGTGTCAAACAAGCGGGAGTCATTCACGGGGTTAGCCACGGATTTCTCATGCTATTGAAATCGCGAAAATTGTGATGGCTATTACAGAATGTAACAGGAAAACCTGATGGTGATAGGGGGATCACTGCTGATTAGAGTAACTTTTTCAGCAGCTAAGTTAAGATCTTTTTTACAGCAATCAATATCAAAGCATTGAATTCTTGAAAAAAACTTATACAAATCTACTGAGACAAATAAGTTTATAAAAATACTCAAAAATCTTGCACTTTGTTACGAACAGAAAAAACGAAGGTAACGAATAAGAAATCTATGAAATACTAGAAACATACACTACCGGTCAAAAGTTTGGCTTCACTACATCAAAAATCCGTATTCTTCCGTGATGTGAGTATCTTACTTTCAAAGATCCAATACAAATGAATTTTTTCATGAAACTCTTATGTCTAAAGTCAAATGGAATTCGAGAAAATTTAGATAAATAATTTTTCCTACAATTTCTGCAGTTTCTGTACACTGAATTCATAAATAAAATTTTATAAAATTGATCTGAATCAGGTTATTGAAAATATCATTCTTACATACATTAATATTATTGAATATGCATATTTAAACTAAGAAAAAAGAACCAAACATGGATTTTTAAGGATTTCGAAAAATTCGAGAGTTGAACATTTCATCGTTTGACTCGAAGAATTTTTATCAAGTTTCACACATACATTAAGTTCAGTAAAACTGGTAATTTCAGAGAGAAAATAATGATTGGTTTGAGTGTGACACTTGTTCAAAAAAGTCACTTTTCAGAAGAAGGAATTGAACGCACAAAAAAGTTTCGATTTTGAAATTCTTATAGTTACGCATCTGAATTTTCCTGAATTCTTCTACATTCAAGTAATATGAGTTTCACTTCCAAATACTTATATGTTAGATCCCTGGAAGTAAAAAACTTGCACCATAGAAGAAAAAGAAGAATTTTGAGAAGTAGTGAACCTAAACTTTGCACCAGTCATGTATGGGCATACTGTTTTTTGTAACATTCATTTTAATACTTATTACCAGCAAGACTATTATGAGTTTGAAAGCATTAAATAATATGAATCCGTGCATCACTCCAATAGCTATTTTCGTAAGTGTGAGAAAGAAGTTTATTTTGGCGAAGACGAGATTTTTAAGGCGTGGCAAAGCCTAGTCGTAAAATCGTCTGAGCTTAAATCGACGATTGGTCACTGGTACGAACTAGTATATTTTGTAACTAGGACCTGAGGTGTGGCTTTTTCGGCGAGGGCCAATTTATCTGCTGAGGCGTAGCCAAGGCTGATAAATTGGTCCGAGAACCAAGTAACGCCTCACATCCGAGTTGAAAAAAATATTTTTTGCAAAATACGCACAAAAAACTGCTTCTAGCACATGAAAATAAACACGGAGGGGGTACATTTGCGACACGGTGGACCGCGCGCGAACGCGTAAAAAATTTACGTCCGTTGCACTTGACACTGGTTGATACGTTTCACGAAACCCGATTTTCGCATATTTTTCACTTTTTCGCTCGCAGTTGCTACGCAGTGGTGATTGTTGTTCTCGTTCATTTTCATTTCTTGTTTGATTATTTTTGTCAACGCGAGTATACACGAAACAACAACGGCCATTTTGGAGTAGAGTTTGTTTTCTCTCTCTCTCTCTCCTGATTAGGTAAGAGGGAGAAAGAAAATACATACAGACACATGCTCGCGCCATTATGGATAATAGGGGTAATATTGTCCCTGGTTGTCTGTCGGTAATAAAGACCACCTCTAGGTACTACAGATAAAAAAAATGCACTAAAACGCGACGCCCGCTTCGAAATGATCGGAAACAAATCGCCGGTCGTAAATGCACGTCCTTCGTGTTTGTTTTCAGGTGTCAGAAGCACCTTTTTTGTGCGTGTTTCGCAAAAATAATTTTTCATGTTGAAGGCTTTCAAATCGTGATTTTGCGTTACGCACAGGCAGTGAAAATCACGATTTTAGTGTCTGAAAAATGAAAAATGAATTACATAAAAACTAAGAAACTGTTGTGATTAGTACAAAGACAGTTTTACTGAAAATCAACAAAAGACTTCAAATCTCTAAAACTTTAAAACCTACGGTATCTGATTCTGCAAATCCATATAGAAAATTAAACAAGGACCAGGATATTCCTCAAATTATAAGAATGCAAAAAATACAACTCAATAAATGAAAATATATAAGGTCTATAAAAAGATACATATACTGATTCATTTACATCGAAAATCATAATACCGTATTCACTCGAATATAAGCCGCACCCCAGTTTTTGAACCCCAGATCAGTGAAAAACTATTCACACTCGAATAAATGCCGCATAATAAAAATTTGTCATTTACTTTATTTGCGAAATAGATATGACAACTTCTCAAGATATTAATGTTAGTTTAATTATTATATTATTAATGTTGTTTAATTATGATTGTTCAATTATTTATTGTTTCATTATTGTTGATTATTTATTATCAATGTTATTCTTTTATTATTATTATTATAGTTTATTATTAATTTCAAACAGAGAGAGTATTTATTTAAATAGAGTTGCGTGGCCTATCTCGTAAAACTAACATTATTATTTCCGGGGGTCGCTGCCAGCATTGTGCGTTATGATGCGGCGATCGTTGGAACTAAAAATGTTACAGTTAAGAGTAATAAACTACGTAAACGTCAACTTTCAGGTGGCGTTACAGGGTTATAACAGGCTTGTTTTAGTGAAATATACTTGGAATATAGAAAACTTTTAATCACAAAGCATGAAATTCAAGAAGATCGATTCAGAGAAAAACAGAATAGACGAGAAAAAAAAATTTGATATACAATTTTTCTACAATATTCATTTTCTTTCCAAAAAAATAAACTTTGCTACTTATAGTCTCTTGAACTTCATGTTCTAAGGCGTGAAATCTTAATGTTCTGTATATAGCAATCAATCCAATTGTTTTTATACCTCAACCATCAACAGTGAGTTTTTCACCTATTGCACGGCAACGCGTAAATCTTACATTGTGTTTGCCAACGTGTAAACGCCTGACTCAGACAAAAAAAGCCGAGAATGTAGCTTCAGCATTACAATTTCGCTTTTTCTTATCCTCATCACGTAACCTGCGCATGCGTTTTACACATTGCCCAACACAACCTGAAATTTTTTCGTCACTCCGCATGAGGTAAACAACTCGCTTTGTTGATGGTTTCGATACAAAAAACTAGATGTATGTCTCGGCGCTAAAGCTATGACGTTTCACGGCGACACCGATATAGTAAGAACAAGGGTACAGTAACGTGATTTCAATACATGAATTCATCCTTATTTCGAAAACATTGGTTTTCTCTCTCTCTTCTTGGTCTCTCGCGTCTCCCAGTTTTTTTTTCGAGTCTCTCTCAGCGCAACCAGGTAGACTCCGCAGAGACTGGCGCGTTTTTACTGGATCTCTGAAAGCAATACTCAAGTCTTGGGTAGAGAGACTGAGTATCTGTGCAAGAGATCTAAAGTCTTCGCGAGATTGAGTTTCAAAAAAAAAAGAATGGTTCACTTTTTGTTCATCTCTGGGTGGGAGATCACCGAGACTGTGAGGGACTGTTCGGCTCACGAGCGAGACTGATAGAGACTATCAGAGACCCATATAGAGTCTTGGGAGACGCGAGAGACTGAGAAGAGATTATTCTTTTTCATCCCGGGTATTTGAATGTATATGAATATACGAAAAATTCTGAAAAATTCCACATGTATTGATTAATGCGACGAGTACTGAAATTATCAAAAGTTCATGAAATACTCAAAATGCATGTAGATGTATTTATCAAAAAATCTATGAAAATAATTAAAGTACTTTTTTATTCGAATTGTAAGTATGAAATGCTAAATATAAAAAAAAATGCATATAAATAAGGTAATCATTTCTTTTAATTGTCAAAATACCAGGTAATATGAAAGTTAGTGAAAATTCTAAAAATGTATGAATTCTAAAACTTTTTCAGCCAGCATTATTTCAAATTTGATTAATAAATCTACATCTTAATCTAAAGAAATGCTATAAGTCCATTAAAATACATCATATTTCTCACAATTTTTTTAATACGCACAAGAAGTATAGGGAATCCAAGAACAAAAAGAAACCATTTATTACCAGAACTAAAAAAAGAACTTGTTCTCAAGAAAAATTATCAAAATAAAAAAATCTTTATTCTTATGAATTTCTAATAGTGTTAGATTCTGAAAATCTATTTGTATTAGAAAAAATTGTTTCTCAGAAAAATTTGGAATGAGCAAAAAAACTAGTTAGGAACTAGAGTTCATCATTGTCAAGTTTACATACACAGTAAAGAAAAAAAAAAGAACAGAAAACTTCAACGTTGAAAAATGATGCGATTTGGTTCCTAGCTTCTGGACCTTCTTTTTCTTCGACCGAGGCATGGTTTGCAAGCTTTTTTTTTCCTGCCTCAACCTCCGCGGTAGAGAAAAATTTTCGATTCCATTCATGTAAATTATTGTAGCGCACTGGCTCTCGACATATGCAACTTTTGCGTATTAATGACGCAGTAAAGGAGCAGACGGGCGCAGAGCTGCCCATTAGCGGATGAAAGCGGAGGGCTCTCGGCGCGTAGCTCGATAATAGCCCGACTTATACCTACCGAGGTCTACTGCTACCATAGCGTGCCCCGTACATCCTGGCCGTTTGCCCGCCCGTCTCAATTTCTCGCGATCCTGCAACTCCTACTCCACCTCCTCCACCATCCTCCAAATGCAAGCCAGACAAGGAAGACAGAGATCCGCCGGCAACGTACTTATTTCGCTACCAGAAGTCAAAGGATGAGTATTAACCACGATCAGTGGCAAATACGGAGAGCAGGTTTTCCCGAAATTGAAAAAAAAAATTGCAAGTGTTTACAACAACCAATAAACATAATGCATTGCAAAAATGTACATAGTGGCTTATAATATTTATTATTCTTGTTTCCACTGGTTACACAGGCTAAAATGAAATTTACAAAAGTTTTTCTGGTACCTAATGTTTCTTACTGACCTCTATATACCTCTATATTTCTTACTGACTCTCTATATAATAAATAAACTTAATCCCTCTGACTCAGTCAACCCGGAACCGGAACCGGACCCAAACCAAAAAGTCTTACAAAGGGAACCTTCTTTAGCCTTCACATAATACTGTTTCAAGTAGTACCTCCTATATCTCTATATCTTATAAAAGAAGTTTTACGGCTGCCACTGACGAGAAATTAGTTTTTTACGGTGATTCGGTTAAGCCGATTCTGGCTCCGGGGACCCCTGAACTAAAACAGGCTTAGTTCATCAACTGTATAAAAATTAGTCCTGCACAGTTACGTATTGTACTAATAAGAATTCAAAAACTGTACTATCGTACGACATAAAAAGTTTCACAAATACCGGGAGCCAGAATTAGCTTAGCACATTAACTCGATACTTCTTAAAAATTTTATTATGGTATTTCATATGAAGATGAACTTTCTGAAACCATAGATTTGAATCCTATCAAAAATTTATGAAAAATGTCACAAAATTACAAGGTGCTTGAAAATTTCGAAACGCTACATAATCAAAGAATTTATACGAAATTTCGAAATTTTTGAAATTCAAATATCTCTATGTGCGACAAATATACTTAGATGTACTAAATCAGCAGGTGACGCAAGATCACGAAATTTCGCTAAATAACGAAATATCACAAGATCTAAGAATTATGAAGTGACAGAAAATAACCTTATTTGACGCGTTCAATAAATTATATTCTGTATCGTAGGTTACAAAATTTTACGAAGTTCCTAAATTTTAAAAAATTAGAAAATGTTAGAAGAGTACACGAAATGGTTCGTTTGAAAAAAATTAAATAATCTCGCCGGATTACAAGATTTAAGAATCACAAAATTTTTTATTATCCCAACATGTAAAAAATCATAATATTACAAAAAATAATTATTACAAAATATTTATTTGTTATTGGTCCTACGTCAACACTTATTTGAAATTATATTGGTCATCAAAAAATAGCTCTTAATAGCGTCTCAATTTGAAAAAAAGAAGAAAATTGCCTTCATATTTAATTATAAATAAATTATTTTTAGACTCGTTAGTCATTAATTAGGGGCTTAAATTTCGACCGATGTTGTACGATAATATTACCATGAATTTTGCAAAATACTGATAAGGAGACAAAATTTATAAATATCAAACTAATACCAGCCAAAAAATCTACCTAAATTTATGTGTATTAAATAATTCATATCCATGTATTCATATAATTTAAAAAAAGTTCTATCTCACAATCTATTGAGAAAATTTTCTTACTAACTATAAACTATACCTGCCTTAAAATTAAACTGTGTGGGGGTTGGCGCGCGAAGTGCACAGGGCGGCTCAGCTCCCTCGTTAGATAAAGAAGAACATAGAGTCAAAGTTTACAACTGCCTTTTGAGTCAAAAATCATATTTTCGAAAATTGAAAAAATGACTTAGAACCCTTACAAAATACCACGCGTGCAATATGAATTCTAAATATCTTTCGATTGTGTCTAAACATGGTTAAGATAATAATCATGAACCCGATTGCTGTAATGCTCAGATTTCACATTATGTAGATATGAAGTTTAAAATGCAACTTTTTTAAAAAGTCTTTATCGAAAAAAATTGTAATATAGTCAATTAGGAAATATATGTGACGTCCTAGATTCAGATAACGCTACCAAACGAATATGGTCTTAGGTCGATTCCTTAATTCCACGTTACAGATACTTTTTTACCTTAGTCATTCAAAAAAAATATCTGAAGAGTTTTTTCCATCTTGGAAATCTAAAAGTACAATTTTTTCCCTCTTTTATACTTATAACTTTCTATATAAATGACTGTTTGCCCATGAACTATTTTTTATATATATTTTTTAAACACGGATAATGTATTACGTCTACTGGTATAGTAGAACTTACGATATATGTATATATTTATATTTCTATATTTCTTATGTTATCATAAACATTATTACTTATGCACACTTTATCTTTTTATACAAAATTTTCTCTCTCTGCCATTCGCTATCCAAATACCTAATCATTCCTTCAACCACAATCCTTTGAAATTAAACTCGTTAATGTGAGCCCCACCCCTTGACTCTGAGCGAAAATACCAAGGCAACCGACGAAAAAAAAAAATCTAAAAGTTTTGTAACACCTTTGATCCTGACTCCAAAATGTCCGTCGTAGCGTCCAGATGGACATCACAAGTTGCCATGGACAATCACGCGAAACGAGCGGGGAATAATCGTGAAAAGGACGAAAATGATCACGGGGTTTGCGTAATGTCTGAATATGCCCGCACGGGGCGAGTCCTAAATGGGTAGCCGGAAAAAGTGGAAGGGCCGCGTTTTGCTAATTAGTCCAAGGTGGTATAAAGCTTTACGGGGACGAAAACATTAAGTTGTCATCCAAGCGTAAACGCGACGAGAGTCCAGGGATGGGCAGTAACAGCGGATACAGAGAGATGGTATCTGTTTCCTCTGAATAGAGAAGAGCAATTTATGTACGATTAGAGCAGACACAGAAGATTCATAAAAAAGTCAATAATTATTGAACTGATTTTTTGCATTATTGATCGATTGATTTTCAATGATTACGAATCGAGATCGTATGAGCTGAAAATATGATGAATATTCACTCAAAAAATATAGAATCATGGCATTAAAAATATTCGGTCCGGCGTGAAAAATCAGCTCAGACAACTCAATAAACTTATTTTTCAATAATTATCTATTACAACTCGATGACAACACACGTATTTGTGAAGCAATTCATTGACAGCACTTCGAAATAAGCTTCTTACAGTGCGGTTGGCAATGTGTTGTCGAACAATTTTCAAATGACCGAAAATACAAAGAAAAAGTTCCATGGAGTAAGAAATTATGATTAATAACTGTTATGTAATTGATGCATGATAATAAATTTTTGGCAGAGTTGCCAATTAACAAAGAACATTTTGAGAAAAAATTGTCATTCATACACTTTTGACTATGATTTGTCTACTGAAATGAAATAATTTGTCGCACGTGGAAATGGGGGCCACACCAACAAGGGGGCAAGGGGGTTTTTATCTGGGAAGCGTTCTTAGGCAAGGTCCCGCTCCAGGGTCGGGGACGTTTAAATTTCCAGGATATCGGGATCCACGGGGTCTAAGCGATACCGCGTCGGGAGCTTCTCGATAGATATGATAGTAGGTTTTGCCCTGTCTGGTCGAGTTGGGGGCGTCGGGGTGTTTTCGACCACCTTCCGTGAGAATAAGTCTCTCACGGTCCACGTTCTGGCTTCCCGTTCCTCTGCCGCTGCCTTCCACTTCTTCCCGAGTTCTTGGCGAGTCTCTCGGGCACGACTCCTGGGGAAGAGAGCCTGGATCCAAGTATTCCGGTCAGTCAAACCCGGACTCGAGCGCCGCAACGCCGGGGCATGCGGAAGTGCTAGGAGGATGAGGGGAACGCAGAGGGTAACCTGGAGCCGATGCCGGCTACCAAAGGGGTGAGGGGGTGGACAGGAACCTGAAGCCGGTGCCGGCTACCAGGGGGATGAGAGAGTGGACAGGAACCTGGAGCCGGCGCTGGCTACCAGGGTGTGAGGATCGGGGAAACCTGGAGCCGGTGCGCCAGCTACCAGGGGGTTTGGTAGGTGGAGGAGCTGTTGAAGGCTGCCGGGGCGAGGATGGGTTAGCCTGGAGCCGGCTACCAGGTGGACGAAAAGGAGAGGATAGCCTGGAGCTGCTGGAAGCTGCCAGGGGTAAGATTTTTTGGAGAGAAGTCAAATGGCAGGGTTGCAAAATGACGTCAAAAACAGGTATATGCAAATACAAGTTTTATTTCCCTCAAAGCGTATAAAGCCAGGGCTGGCGGAGCGACTAGTTCCGTGTTACCGATCGGAGAGCGAGTGATCAGTGAGTGGGCCAGACACCCAATATATTGCCGCGCGAGAATCTTCGCGAAGCGGGTTAACGCCTGGCCGCGCCACACGGTGACGGCCAAGTGAAATACAAACATGGCGCGGGAAAATTCAAATAGCCGAGCGCGCTCGACATACAACAATTTGTTTAAATAGAATAAGATAGCTGTCAACTGTTTGCCAGTACGAATAAAACGAAAAAAACAAAATCTTTGTGAATAATAGTATATAAAATAACCATGGCGATAATTATTATTTTCGTATCAAGGGCGTAAGGAGGCACTTTTGGTCGAGGATTAGTCAAGAGAAAGAGCGAGTACTCCGAGTGTTACCTGCTCTCTTGCGAGACTAATCTAAGACAAGTGTGTCTTTACGCCGTTGATACGAACAAGATTTTTTGTCCCAAGAACATCTAAAATTTGCTGATGTTTACGTGATCAACTGCGCGGAGCAAAATCAAAAACGACACAAAAAAAGATAATTTTCAAATAAAGTTATGTATTTTCCAATTATTAGTAGTGTGAAATTCATTTTGCGGCATACTCAGCAATTTCAAAATGCGCAAGTGTGCATTTTGTGGAGTAGAGTACGCAAAAAAGTCAGGACGATCGTTTTACAGGTTAAATGTATTGGTTGTATTCATCTCATTTGCACTGTCTCGTATTTTTTTAAAAAACTATGAATAATTTTCATAATTATGACCTCTCCGAGCATTCATTATTATTGTTTGATTTTTAATGTCAATAATGACTCTTAACCCTTTGCAGCACGGTGGGAAGACGTATATCCCACCTAGAATACTACCACTTTTTCCAGTTTTCAAGTTCTTGGGACTCAACTTTCATGAT
>JAPYZL010070270.1:0-24482 GCA_030522825.1 Platygaster orseoliae | reverse complement strand
TTGGAGTACTCGGAAATCAGCGGGAGTTATCAATAAAACCCTAGGGAAATATTCATAAATCCTGGATCACAGAGAAGAAAGTTGCCTGATCCGTGATTAATGAATGTTTCCTAGGGTTTTTGTTGATATTTCTCGCTGATTTCCAAGTACCCCAAAAAGGGGTTTTTGTTCCCGCGTTCCATAGAAATATAGTGGCCTTTTTTACGGATGCATGGGAAAATAATTATTTTATATTCATTTAGTAAATTAAATACGGCTTGTGATTTATTATAATAGATAAAATAAATTTATCTTAATATATGCTTTTGGATTCAATAAATCAAATTGAATTATAATTAATAAATGTATTATTAATATATATTTTTCATTTCATTTTATTCAATTTTTAATTGTATATTGCTGGTTTTATATTTTTATTAAAAATTTTGTCATTATTATTTTACTAACTCTCATATTGCATAGCAATAATTGATACATTGTAAGAATCAGAAGAATTTATAATTTGAATAAAAAGAAGAATTTATAATTTGTAATTTACAAAATGCGAATCGTACTACATTTTCAAAAAAATTGGAGAAAGATTCAAATTCCCTTAGATAGTTTCTCTTCAAAACAATTTTGTTTCATCAATTAACCATAGCTTTTTTTTTGGTGAAAATTTTTTAAAGAGAAAATTTACTTACGAATCTGAGTAAGTTGATTTTATGAACAAAATTAACAACTCACCTGATATTATTATCACTTCCTACTCCAATAGATTCATATACCAAATAAATATAATACATGGAAAAATCGATTCATTTATTGATATTAGTTTGATGAAACAAAATTAAATAAATAAGAACTTAATTTACAATTCGTTTTCATCAATTGTAAATTGAGTCGCCCCGATTTAAAGTTTATATTATCCATAAAATTTATTATTCTGCACCCCTTTCTTTTCAAATAAAAAGTCAATAGATTTTATATTCACTTTAAAACACTTATGCGATTTCCAAATTCGCTTTGCTAAGCAAAACATAATATGTGAGATTTTCTGAAAGATTTCACGTGGCCCATAAATCACTGGCGCTTTACTCTTATCGGAAGAGATGATAATGGATATCAGCAACGTGACTGTCTCCAACGTGGAAATGATTCGAGGGTAGCACGAGAGGGTGCACGGAGTTAGTTGTTCATGCTTCATAAAATATTTTCGTCCCTACTTTCACTCAGATTCGGCACCTGTGGTCTCTCCCTATGATCAGCAGTTTTACGGCCATGGAAAGAACGTAAAATTTCAATTTTTCATAAAAAAAAAAAACAATACATTTACAATACATTAGCATTATTTTTTTATATCCAGAAAAAGAGAATTTCGAAACTTTGAATTAAGTATATTGTAGGGTTAAAAATCTATGTTTGGCATTATTTCAGTTTCTGAAACAGTAATCGACTATACAAAATTCATTGAATTATCTTTAATTCACTCCTGTAATTCCACTTATTCAATTTATTGAAGAATCTCAAAATATCTTCAATAAATGAACATTGTGAATTCCAAAAACGACAGTCGTTGATTTCAGTGTGGAATTGAAGAATCTAAATTTAGCAATATCGATGTTGGAAGCCATAAACTCTTCAATAATCGATTATACGAAACTGGTTTTTTTTTTCAATTCACTCCTGTAAATCCACTTATTAAATTTTGTAAATATTTTCGAAATGTCTTCAGTAAATGAATGTTAGCAATTTCAAAAACAACAGTCATTTATTCAAGTACCGAATAATTTTAAAAACGTGACCTAGCCTATCCTGGAATCTTAGAAGTTGCATCATGAAGTACATAATTCTAAAACCTCAAAATTTTGAAATCCCGGTGAATGATTTTTTTTAATGTGTTCAAATGCATACTTTTTCAAGGTAAATAAATGAAATTCTCATAATGAACGAACACATTCCCTAGTGATTTTGATTTTTATAAAAAAAAGCAAAATTTTTACAAAAATCAGAAATTTTTTATAAGAATTCCGTTTTCTATAAAGTTGACCTTATAAAATTAAAAAAAAAATTTTTTCTATAAAGTGATCTTATAAAAAACCGTAAAAAAAATTTTTTTTTAAAGAAAAACAGTTTTTTAAAAAATTGTACTTTTTTGATAAAAAATTTTCAAGTCTCATATATTTTTCATGAAATATGATATTTTTATGAGTTTTCTTTTTTAAGGATGTAACTTTTTATAAAAAAATAATTTTAACAAAATTTTACTAAAAAAATATTTGTATACAAATTTCTGTAAAAAACATAAGTTTATTAAAAAACAAATTTTCTACAAAATTTCTATAGGGTCACTTTATATAAAAAGTTTTTTTAATGAAAATTTTAAAAGGTCGACCTTACAAGAATTTTTAAAAGGTTTTTATAAAAATCAAAATCATTAGATTTATTTCTCATTGACGTTTTTAACATCCGAAAAGTTGGCGAAGGAAAAAGCAAGATAAAGTAACGCAAAACAAAACTCATTCCAGTGGGAAAATATTTCGTGCTTGCTTATTAATTCAAAGCCATCGAGTGCTATTTGGACACTGATTGAAATTTAAGCAATTTTCCGACGCGACAGACCCCGAAGGGAAAAGGGAGACATTTGATTGTCCTCAGCTGGAAGCAACATGCGAATATCTAGCGCATCAACACGCTTCGCAAGACTTAATCTGAAGTGATTTCGATTGTGGAGAATCGCAGTCGATCAGTTTTACTCTTGTTTGCTGTGGACGGCAAAATGTGCAACAGCACCTTAGCTGAGTTGTGACTCGGACTGTCTTAATTAATTCACTTTGCGCCGCGCTCGTTTGTAATATGGTATAGGGGGATGCTTGAGAGCCCCGAGGTCGTAATTGATTCAAATGCTTCAAGGGTATTACGTGGTTTCGACCAGCTCGATTAAAATGCCTTGATGTTGTGATGGAAGTCTTGTTGTTTTAGAACTACTTTGATACTTTGTTCACGAAAAAAAAGGATTTGCTGTGACAGCAAAAAAACGTGCTGTATGAGCACAAATTAAAAGAAAAAGTTTTTTTTTGCAGCTGTAGCTTATTTTTTTGTTGCCAGAGTACAATTATTATCAAATGGACTTTTATGCATAATGTTCGTGCTTTAGCCACAAAAAAGATTTATTGGGGCAACCAAAAAATCAGCTACTGCTGCAAAAAAATTCGTTCTGTCAAGTTGTGTTGAAACAGCGCATATTTTTGCTGATACAGTAAAACCTTTATTTCTTCGTGTCGGGAACTCCGAGTTGAAAGCTCGTATTCATTTCATCTTCTTTTGTCTTGATTAATAGAAGCGGATGGAGATGAGGAAAAAGTGAAAATTCTATCTGGTTAATGTAATGCAACTTCGTCGTGACTTTGAAATATGTATATTTGATCGTGTTTTTAGAATTTTACAATTTTAATGAAATTGAAACTGAAACTCAAATCAGTTGGAATAATAATGATTTATCAGAAAAATTTAAGACAATTTTCCCAATCCTTTTACTATTTAGTATTAATGTCGGAAAGTAAAGAATATTGCAGTATGTTCTTGTAAAAAATGGTCGTAATTGTTTAAACAAAGGAATTTTACAAAAACAATGTCAAACTCTAACTCAGCAACCCAAAAATCTATGAAATGGACATATATGTTGTAAAAATAAAATTTTTTAAAAATTTGATTGAATAAATTGTTTAAACAAAATAATTTTATAAAAACAATGTCAAATCCTCACTCAAAAAGCAAAAAAATCATGAAAATTATATAATTTTGCAGAAAGAAAATTTTGCGATTTTTGTTTCAATAAATGATAACGATAATAAAGGTCACTACTCAAAATCAAATCCAATACCTGGAATATCAATAAATAATTTTAAAATTATCAATATACAGTTATGTTCTAACATTTGATATATATATATATATATATATATATATATCTCGCACCAGGTCGCCATCTTGGTTCATATTATATCGTTGACCTTGTTGACAAATGACAATCGTTAAATATGCGAAGAATGTGGAAAATAGTAGTAGGACTTGAACTTGTCGCGACGAATTTTTGTATGATTATTTAAGTTGAGTTAAACAATTCTTTCTAAATTTTTTTTTTTTATTAATTCTAGTAATTTCAACTGAGATTATTGATTAAAAACAGGAATATTTTCTTCAAGTTTACCCACACTAACCGACATAATAAATGTGTTTTAAAAACAGAGTAAATTATTAAAATCATTAGAGTTTCATGTGACGTGATCGTATAATTTCGTTACTTAAATCGTGCAAAAATATCAAGAATCTAGAATTATGCACAAATATTGAAAACATAGTCATTGGCATATGAAAGAGGAGAAAATAAAAAAAACCTACGATTTCAATGTCATGTTTCATTGACTATCACATCAAAAATAACGCATTTTATAATATTATTTTTTCCGATAAAGCAGAGTTTTGATAACACGTTGGGGAAATCTGAAATCATTAAAAAGTTATAAAGCATCGGAGCGATTAGTTCATTTTAACAAGTCGGGAATCCCAATCACAGGAAATTCATTCGCCACGTTTCAAGCTTTTTGAAGGAAAAAAAAAATATTTCACTATTGTACTGTCAAAAAAAAGTCAAGCCTTAAATGTTAATGGTTGATGTGTATTTGTGCAGTAACTGCTATGGTTTACTTAATTCAGAAAAAACGATTAACTTTTTTTTCATAAAGACATTTATGAATGTGATAGATATTTATATATGGGAAACGACAAGGATCTATTATTCCACGTACCCAGTGAATTACAAAATATCTTCTCAATTATTGTTCTTTGTCCTATTGACAACGATAACTACTACATTACAATTAAATCACGTACGTTTTGTCTTTTACAGAACGATACCGTAAATGACCGAGAATATTAGTTTCTGATGACGTTTACGACATTGCTATGTGTATAAAAGCAGTTACAAACGTAGCTTCTGATCACTAGTTTTATAACCTAACCTCTGTTATAAAACGTGCAACGATGAATAAGCTAATTCAGCTGGTATTTTTCTGCTTTGCGTTCACCACAGTAGTGTCCGATTCAACAAAAACTATTATGGAATTCTGGAACGAACAAGATGCTGCTTTTCAATTGGGCAACCCAGAGAAGGTCGTGCTGTTGCTGGGAGATACAGGCACAGGCAAAACTGCTTTGGCTCTCCTCCTCACAAACGCAACTTTAGAGGCAACAAAAAACAGCGCAGGCAGTGGTTTGTCACAAATACGTGATAAAAATGATAAAATTGGAACCGTGACTAGTGTTTCTCGAACAATTACACCGGAAGTATTCATTGACCGAGAATCGAACATCTCATTTTATGACTGCCCGGGATTCAAGGATTCAAGATCAGCGGAACATGACATTACGATTGGATATCTCATCAATAAATTATTAATACATGCTAAATCTTTTAAAATCGTGTTCGCAGTGAATCATTCTAGTGTTAAAAGGTCCGAAACGCACACGATTTTTCCAAATTTCATAAAATCAATTATCAAATTATTTAAAAACATCGACGATTACAAAGATGGCATTGCTATGGTTGCGACCAAAGTGATGAAAACTGTGAAAAAGGTGGATGGAATATATCAAGTTGTAAATGACTCTGCGGTCATCACGCAAGTTATAGATTATTTAAAAGAATTGAAAAACACGACAATGGAACAAATGTCGCCTAATATACCTGCTACAGAACGGCAGTTTAACGAGCAGAAACTAAAGCTTTTGAATGTTTTACTGGAAAATAATGGCAAGACAGAGAATGGCTACGATAGAATTGGCATTTTTCGTGCAGCAAGCAAAGCTGGCTTACTCTCCAATGATCAACTGATTCAAAAAGAAAAGCAGAATATTTTAAAGATAATCAAGGAAAATATCAAGTTCGTTGGTCAGCAGAAGAATATCGAATATGGTCTCGTCGTCTCGACAGACTCGAAGATATATGTGAATGATTTTTGACAAAACAAAACAGTACTACAAAAACAAGTTTGAGACAACACATGATTTTACGTTGTTGAACAGAACTTTTTACGAGAGTCATAACGTGCTCGATGAATTAACATCTACTGAAACTCTGACGTTTACAAAAAAACTTCTTGAAACAGTTAGTAGCATGATCGATGATTTGTTGCGTAACAACACACACAAGCATATTGAGTATATAGAATTTTTATTAAAAATAAAGACCCGAAACCTTTTGACTCCAGACACTTTTACAGGGTTAATACATAACGCGACATAGTACATGAAAACTCAATATGATACAAACGTTGAAAAACGTGTGAAAAGTTTGTTGCAAGTCAACATGCTTTCTGTTGTCAAAGCCATTTCTTTTGAAATGAAAGAATTTTACACCAACGTTGAGCAAAGCACAACGGACGTTTACCTTTTGCGCGATGAGCTTTCAAAAGCTCACAGAGGCCTCTTAAAAGTTGACATAACAAAGCTGCAATCACTTGTTGATGCGATCAATAATTTAAATATCACAATTAAAGCGAAAAATCTTATTAAGCTTTATAACCTTGTTAGAAATATGGAAGACATGCCACAACTAGTTGAGAAAAACATGAATTTGACAAACCCATCTGCAATAGAATTCCGAGGGGCTTTGCAAGAACTGGAAAAAACTGTTTCATGGTATGATTATATGACAACCCTTGATAAACACTTACCTTCGCTTACTGTCGCAACAACTCCTATTCAAACAGAAGTAATTAAAACACTCATGAATGCGTGTGACAATGCTGATAATGTGGATCAACTTGATTTAAATAAATTATCACCGTGTGTCCCGAATAATACTAAAACGTTGTCCAGCCTACAAAATCTGCCGTTAAACTCAGAGATAAAGAAAAAATTGAAGACACTTTTGTCACTGTACGTTCAAATGCCGACTATAACATGCTCCGAAGGTAATGTAATGACTGTCACAGGAACAGTTATCAGGATGAGTGAAGTTACTTCAGATAAAAAATGTTTCCTGAATGCTAGATCGATCGAGATATTTGCTACTATTTCCGTTATCATTGAAAGCTCTGTTGAAAAAACTGGGAGTAATATTAGCATGGCAATCATGTCACCAGTATGGACCGTCATCGATTCGCAAACGATCCTCTTAAAAGGCTCTGATGGCAAGCTTAAAAACGATGTCAACAATTGTGATAAGTATTGTTCAACGCCACAGGATGGTAAAGCAGGTAATCCTGGAGAAGCAGGTGGAAACTTCTTAGGCATTGGTGGAGTGTTTCTGAACGGCAGAAAATTAAACGTTTCATCCGTAGGCGGAAACGGTGGGACTGGAACAAATGGTGGAAAAGGTACCTTAGTTCTTGTTCCAATGTCACAATAATGTCATATATTAATACGATTTTTTAATTGTGTTTTTATCTTTTGCAGGTTCTGATGGAGTTGATGGTTCCGTGCCAACTTTTCCTGATGAACCCTTTTATGAAATCCAGGACTGCCTCCTGACTTTTCCGTTTTATTGGGCTAACATCCGGAAGTATTTGAAAGACTATGGTTATGGATACGAAGAGGCTGACGATGGATTTGGCCTTACATTGTGGAAGAAAGGAAAGAGTGGAACGAGTGGTGGTCGTGGAGGACATGGTGGTGTTGGAGGCTTTGGGGATAAAGTAGGGTTCGTCGAAATGATTGAATTGGATAGAAACAGTCATTTCATTGATAACTCCCACAATGGCAAGTGTTGTTTTAACAAATTTGTTTATTGTCATTCGTGACGTCGATGATTGTTTCAAAGAAAGAGTTTGTATTGTTTAAGTTGTAGCAATATGCCATATAGATATATGTATTTTTTTGTAAAACACGCAATAAAAAGACGCTACTTGCACCTGAAAAGCGGCCTAGAGAACGTACATATACGACCGGCGATTCGTTTTCGATGTGGACGCAGTTCTTCTATGCGTGTTTTTGTTCTTCTATGTTTACCGTAAAGAGCGCTTTCTAGGGAAAAAGTGACATATGCAGGCATATGTGCGTGGTGCGCTGTATCGTGAATGTACCTCCTCTAAGCCGCTTTTAGGTGCTGGAACCTCTTTTTTAGTGCGTATTTTGCAAAACATATCGTTTGTTACTCGGACGTGAGGCGTGGATTTGTTCTCGGACCAATTCATCAGCCTCGGCTACACCTCAGAAGATTAATTGACCCTCGCGCAAAAAGCCACACCTCAGGTCCTTGTTACAAAATATACTATTTACCTTCTTTCATTAGTTTTCTATTATCGGTTTTTTAATTTTCTGATCTATTTTATTTATTATGAAAAATTTGTCGGTTAAAACTCACATTTTTTCGCTGTGCATACGTTTCTGATATAGTTCGAAGGCATGTTTTTTTTTCACAACCATCTTATTTACTATTTTTATTTTAGGTAATACGGGTAGTTGCGGAAAAGGAGGAGTAGGTGGCAAAGCAGCTGTGAAGTACTTCGTACGTAAATGCTATGTTTCTTGGACCTTTGGATTTTTCAAGGGAGAAATAAAATCTAAAACTCGTGTGGTGAATGAGGGAATGATTGATGCCGGCCCCAAAGGCTCAGATTGTGGCAGCGCTACAAATCCCCATAAACAGAAATTACCCCATGACTTCAATCATCCATCAGAAACTATCAAAAAATTCAAAGAGCTTTTGAATCAAAGTTTAAATGGGAGTATCTGAGAATCGCAAACGAGGACATTCGTCGAGACATTGGAAGATAATGAGAAAGTTCAACAGCTCCTGAGCCAGAAATAATTTGCCTTTACTTTTTCCGTTTTAGTAAAAATTGTAAATTCGTTGATTCAAAAATTTACGTATCCGATAATTACTTAGCTTCAATCATAGTTTCCGATTTTTGAAGATATAATATTTTTCAAAGTGCTATTTGACCGTTACTTACTGTTATCAATTGAAATTTCCAAGTTTTCAAAATTTAATTGCAGAAATTCTATACCTTTTCATCGTGATTCAAATTTTCAATTCGACACAATTCTAACTAGTGAATACCTCATGATTTAATCTACTTTCCATGTATGATGAAAAAATGTTAATAGTTTTTTAGGAATAGAACTTATAAATTAGTCAATAGTTGTATTTGAAAAAATATTGAGCTTTCATTTTTTTTTTTTTGTATTTGATATCACAAATATTGTATTTAATGTATTTTGTGAGTGTAACGAGATGACTTTTTTGATTCAATTATGTTTATAAACAATTGACTTTACATTTATTTTACGCATATGCCTTTGAATTATTCTTAATTTATGAGGTTTGAAAGAACTGGAAATGTTTATAAAATAAATGTAGTTACAATAAATTGTCCAGTTATTTTCTTTTTTGCAGAATTCATAATATATAAAACCACATGAAAATAGATAATTCTGATGAATTGTTCAACGGTCAGTGTATTTTTAGAATACGAGTAAATAACTTTTTGTCAGCTCTCCTGTACACTTGTCAACGCAAAAAGCTGTATGTGAATATTTCGTAAAATATAAGAATCACGAAAATGTCTCCGGAGTTTTCCATTTTTTCCTTTTCAATGATACATACAATATGTTATTAATATCAATCGCCCTTGATATTTCTAGAGATAACTGAGAAAAACACGTTTTTTGCAATTATTTTAATAATTCTACTTTGAAAAAATGATTAATTTATATTTTCGGACTCAGCGATTTAGTTTACGAAACACTTTTTTGCATCACAGATTTTTTATGTAAACTAGTGCAGTTTATTCACTGTCTCTCGCAAGAGACGGTGTCTAAATTCAGTGCTTGGGGCTATTCCCAACACGGATTTAAACAACGTGACTTGCTCTGTCGTGGGAAAGGTTCGTTGTCAGCAATCATCATCACTGCAACAATGCAGCCTCGACAATCAGGGCTATTTTCCCCCATTTTTCGTCCTTTCCCCCATTGATCTTTCAAGCCATATACCGGTGCTCCGTTTACGTCTGATGGCGCTATTCGATAAACCGTTCAATCTGTTTCATGACAGCTTTTTTCCATTCTTCACAATGTTTGCTCAGGTTCGAGGCTCGTAGCAAGTGTAAAATCACGACTTGTCATTTTTTCAATCTTCGAATCACTTCACTGAAAAACTAATTGTAAGTGAACCAAATCGGTTTTTCAGTGTGTAATTCAATTGAGACCAAACCAATCTTAATTCATTTTCAGAGCTATAGATCGTTGAAATTTAGTAAATAATTTTTAATCATCAAGGAATCGATTCATTTAGAAAAATTACCCAGAATCCATATACTGCCAGCAAACCTCTCAATACAGACCGACGTTCACACAATTCCATCCCCATAATGCGATTGCTCTTGGCTGGCGATGTCAATGCCGTTTGCGCAAATACGCGGATTATTATTATTATCATTGCTCTTCACCCAACAGCCACAATGCCTTTGTCTGCGTGAGGAAACATTGGCTGATGCCTCATTATCCGGAATCGATACTTGTCCCAAAGTCGACGGTTACTCGACGTCGTCGGGGACAAGTAAATTTCTCCCCGAGCGAGAACTTCTAAAATCAATTAGCAGCCCCTTAGGCACAGCAGGGTGGGAAGAGCCGAAGAAGGCCCTTTGCCGAGTCGCGATAAGGGTTGATAAGAAGGGCTCGGCGTTTATACTAATAGAGGAACCGAGAAGACAATCACGACGTTTCTGGCGATTATATGGGGGCTTCGTTCGGTTCGTGTGTACTATATGTATATGTACACAGGCAAAACGCCCTTCTTGTATGAGACATTAACAGTACACTAGATTATCATGGCAAGATTTATGTGCGGGCTTTGGTGAATATATTGACACATAGATTCTTTGATGTATTGCGTTCTTCATGTAATTGTGGTTATTGTGAATGATAATGGAATAATAGTAACAAGATAGACAAGGTCGTTGAAAACCTCCAGAAATTAAGGTGAAATTAGTTTTTATTTAATGTGAAAATTTTTTTAAAATGGCAAATTGAATACAAAAACTAATGAAAATACGAACAATAACTAAATAATGCGTTGAGTTATTGATAGTGATTTTTCAAATTGACGCGATTAAGAAAAATAAGAATAACAAAAATTTAAAATTGGGGAAAACGGTAAAAAATGTGCTCACTAAAATCTAGAGGGCGTAACAAATAGTTTTCTGTTAAAACTTAAATTCAAGTAGAACTCAGGATTTTTAATTTCAATAACTTAAAAATAACAGAAGTTCTGGCTTCGGGAGTAAAATTATAAATTTTTAGCAAATAAAAAAATAAATTGAAAAACTTGTGGAAGTGCGAACAATAAAAAAATACTTCGTAGAATTGTTGATAATGATTTTATACTGACGTGATAAGAAGAATAAGAAAGAAAAAAATTTTAAATACAGGAAAATGGTCAAAAATGTACTCACTAAAATCTAGAGGACGTAACAAATGGTTTTCTGTAAAATCTCAAATTTAAGTAAAATTCAGGATTCTTAATTTCAATAACTAAAAAGTAACAGAAAATATTGCTTCAGGAGTATAATCATAAATTTTAAGCTGGGTAACGTAGAAAAAAAAATTTACCTGGTGGTTATTTGAAAAAAATTGAATTCACAAAAATGTTGAAAATCTAAGAAACTTTAAATTCTGGAGCTTCGAATTCTAGAAATATAGACAGGAATTCGTAGAAAAGATAAAATTGTTTTCAAATCATAAACAAAATTGAAAGGAATATTGAAATTATAAGAATTCATTGAAGATCTGTTTTCTGAGAAATTTGAACGAATAGTACAATACGTAGAATTTGGAATTCTAGACCATCGAATTCTAAAATAATGTACATTGAATTCTATAGAAATACGAGAAATCAATTACTATACTATAAAATGCTACAAAAACTGATGAAAACCTAAAAAAATACGAAAATATAAAAATCTGTGAAATTTTCAAAGTGAACGTTTGCATGATTTTTCCAGATATATTCAAAAATACTGGCAATCTATTGAAAATAGAATAAAAAATATAAATGATATGAATGAAATGAATGAAGAATGAATAAAAATTTAAATGTTTGAAATATTGGAAAGTTTTTGTAGTTTTACGGAATTAATGAAATTGACTCAATTCTTTAAATTTTCGTAAAAGAAAACAAAAGTAATGAAAATAGTTGAAAATGATCAAACATACTTTTACTGAAAACTAAAGAACGTAAAAAATGGTTTTCTGTTAGTTCTGAAATTAAAATAGAAACCAGGATTTTTTTCACTAACTCGAATAGAAGAAGAATTCTGGTTTCAAAAGAATTGTAATTATGACTCTTTAGCAAAGATAACGTAGAAAAAAAATTTAGAAATAGTTTTAAACCATGATTTATAAAAAAAAAATGAAATATACGAAAACGTTGAATATCTCAAAAACTATGATTTCTGTAGCATCGAATTCCAGAAATTCATTCGAAAATTCATGAAAATACCAAAAAGTATTTCGAACCATAAACAGACGCTTAAAAAATACTAAAAGTATACAAATTCTACAAAGAACTGTTTCTTAAAAAATCTGAACAAATACGTGCGATCGGTCAAACGTGGAATTCTAAACGATCGAACTCTAAAAAAACATACACAAAAATACTAGAAATCTATAAAAATATTATAAAACACTACGAAATCTTATAAATACTTTATAGAGTACGAAAATATAAATATTAATAAGATAGGAATTTAAAATTTACGTATATGTTGTTTTTCTAGAACTCAGTAAAACTACTGGAAATTAATTGAAATTATAATTATAGAGAATAAAAATTCGAAAATTTATATGGTTCTTCACAAACAAATTAGAAATCTCTAAAAATACAAGAAATTGAGAATTCTATAAATCTGTAGACTAAATCATAGAAATAAATAAATCTCTAAGAATACTAAAAAAACATTACGAACTTGTATGAATATTTTGAAACAATCTATATCATTTATTGTTCATTTCTTCAATTTTGTTATACAAAAAATATCGGAGTTACATAAAAAATTTTTAATTTAGAGCAACTTTTGATTGTTCGCTTTCGTGAAACTTTTATTTTTGAACTAACGAAACACTTTTAAGGGGAAAAAAGTGATCAAATCATGATACGACATATTTCTGAACATTATGTGAAACAACTAAGCGTTTCTGTAAATAACTGTTCTTTGAACAAGTCACTAATTCGTTGTTTGTTGGATTCTCTGACAACAATTTTTCATGCGAATTATTCACAACACGCTAGTGGATCATAATTTCTCCAATCAACGATATGAATCTTGGAGGGGAAAGGCTTTCAAATAAAAAGTCACGATAAGGGAGCAGCAACGATAATGGGTGCATTTACCTTACCATTTTTTTTGTAATGGCACCGTATCCGCTTTATATCGCTTCACTTTTTCGTCGCGTGTACGCAAAATCCTCTCTTTCTTCATAGTAATCACACGCAACTCTACAAAATGTATCAAAAGATATGTGAACAATGCATGAGATAAAAATTTCCTCGCGCATTATGTTCGGAAAAAAGATAAAAAGATGAAATATTAATATGCGAATAAAAAGCTTTTGTACGGAACCGCACAATGTATGAAAAATCGCACTTAAGAGAGGCTCGAGTATGAAGGAAGCTGGAAAAATTTAATAAGACTTTGAAGTTTACTTTGATCTTTGCGGTTTTTTCCTAAACGAAATATTAAAGTCGAGAGGGCACAATAATCAACTCTTACCGGTGGTGTATGAATTTAAGCCTATTTAACGAGGTGCCTTTTATAATTCGAGATTAGCTAGAGCGTAGGTAGAGGGGTTTGGAACGTGTCCTGAAATCGGGAGAAAATTTATTATTATTTCATATAAAATGTAAAAAGAGTTATAGGAATAAATAATTAAAATACAAATTCTTAAAGGTAATGCTTGAAAAAACAAAAATCAATTATTAAATGAGTAAGAGTTATCAAAAAGGTATTTACTGAGATCTATAGAGCACATAACAAATGGCCTAATGCAAGTTTTGAAGTTTACCGATATTGAACATTCTTAATTTGAGTAACTAGAAAATAACAATAGTCATAGCTTTAGAAAAAATTTTATCTTGAACAAAATTGTTATAATAAATGGTTGGCTAGGTTAACGTAGGAAGTATAAACTAAGAATCGTGTTTTAATTCAGTGAATTTTAAGGTAAAACCAGAATTTATAAAAATTTGAAAACTTAAAACGCTAAAGCATCGGATTCTAGAAATAAACATAAAAATCTAAAAAAATACCAAAAAATCTTATAAATTATACAAACTAGAGAATGACTAAAAGTAATAAGGTTCTATGGATGGTCTGTTTTCTAAAAAATCTGAATAGATGCGCACGATTTATAAACTTTAAGTTCTAGAGCACCCAATTTCAAAAATCGTATATGGGAATTTAGAACTATAATGAAATTATTTAAAATACTTGACCATGCGATAAAATCCAAGAAATACTCTAAGTAATTAAAAAATACACGAGATATATAAAACATATAACAAATCTATATATAGGTAATTTTACCAAAAATTCATGAAATTAGTGAAAAACGAACGAAATTTGAATTGGTAATCGAATTTGAAGGTTTTGTGTACCAATCTAAAAATATACAATAAAACTTGTGGGACTTCCATGAATACTGAAAAAATTGTAGAAGAAATTAAAATATTTCCTACTTAAAAACTATGTAGGGATAATTTTCTTAAAAATTAATAAAACTTCAAACCTTAGAGAAAATAATTCCAGACATCCATGTAAAAAACTAGTAAAATACTATTTTTTATTGCGAAAATTCTTTCAATACTTTAGGTACTATAAGAATATGAAAAAAATGACTGAAAAACTGCAAGAAAAATATTGTTTACTGAAAAATCATTTTAAATACCAAAAATCATTTAAATTTTTTATAATGAAGCATCAAATTCTCAAGTTCTGTAGATCCATCCATAGAAACTCTTGGAATGTATAAAAATCCAAACAACAATACATAATTTTATAAATAACTTGCAAAAGAAAAATTTTAGAAATTCATGTAATACTCAAAATCAGTATAGTTTAAATTTTCTTAAATATCCATAAAATAAAAATATTTACGAACTTTGATTCTTAGAACATCGAATTCAAAAAAGATGAGTAGAAATCCATATTGATATCATAAAATCCTTTAAGTTCACATATGCAAAAGAATTATAAAAAACCCTGAAAGTTTTAGAAAAAAAAAATCTCGAAAAAAAAAAAAAAAAAATAAAAAAAAAAAAAAAAAAAAAAGAAAAAAAATAAAGAAAAAAAAAAAAAAAACAAAAAAAAAAAAAAAAAAAAAAAAAAAAAAAAAAAAAAAAAAAAAAAAAAAAAAAAAAAAAAAAAAACGATCAATAATTTCCGGTGATTAAATTTTTCTTTGTATAAAAAATAACAAATATTAAAATATAAAAAAGGTCACCCTAATTTTTGATTTCCGACAAATCTCTAAAAAAAAAAAAAGTAATCAACTTCAAAATTCTGAAAACCCCTCCCGAAATGATTTTCTGGATCCGTCCCTGAACACGAACATAGAAAATGTGTGATTCTGGAATCCGAAATTCGTTCAGCTTTTAAAGTATAAAATTTTTAATAGAAAAGTCAAACTTTTGTCGCCAGATCGTTAATGGTTTAAAATTATTATATCCTAAAGGAAATTTTCGTTTTTTTTTTTTTTTTTTTCGAAAAACCCCTTCCGAGAATCTTTGCTGCCTACTTCCATGCCAGATTCTCTTTACACCCTCACACCAGCAACATTGAAGTTATAAAAAATTTTCTTGATAAAGTCCTAATTATAAGATTTTTATTTTGAAACATTTGTCAAAACGTTTTTTCACATAAAATAACAATATCATTTTCCACCGTAAAAAGAATCCATGGGAAAACCAGCACAAAAGTCATAAATTTGAACTACGGATCCGTTGAATTATTCAAGTTCTAAAGTACACCACGCCCGTTCGAGTATTTAAATATATTCAATTTCGCGCCATAACATTGAAATCTCGGCCTAAAATCTCTGTAATTTATAATCCTGATCCGTAATGAACATCGCACGTTAAATACACGCGAGGCATGATGCAAATTAATTTCACCTACCGTTCTTAATCACACTTTTCGCGCTCTAAATCCGCAAAGTTGTTCTCGAGTACAAAATGGATCGCAATGGTTAAAGGTTGCGAGCTGAAAGAGCCTCGGGACAAAAGAGGTGACGCTCGTGCCAATTTTCGTGAAAAAAAAAGGTGCGCAAAAAGCACCCGAAATGACGGTAGTCGAGAAAACCCATAAAGAGGGACGAATGGAATTGCGGTGGTTGCGCCGATACCTAGGGTTCATGAAATACGCGATTTCGCCCTTCCCTTCGAACTACCCCCTTTCATCCCCCTTCACATTCCACTACCTATCGCTATATAAATGTGCCTTTAATGCAATGGCGTGGAAATATAGAGGGTTTCTTGAAAGTAGTATTTTTTATGAACTTTCTGACTTCCTCGACAATTATTTATATGACGTATATTATTTGGCTAGCAATAATAATGACAATGCAAAGTGATTAGTTACTAATTATGAAAGAGTCAAATAAATAAATACATTGTCAACTTAATACACAATTGTTATTTATTTAAATGACAATTAATAACTTAAAGACAGGAACTTAAACTACATGACAAAAAATTTCACAAGGGGTCGTTTCGATTGATGAATCGACACTATAAAAATTTAATCTTATTTTAAGATGCAACAAAATCATTGCAATTTTTCAAAGAATATTTTATGAAATACACATCTTATTATTAATATTATTACTACTATTTTTTGGCTAAACTAAATATTGACATGTTATTTACTAATCATGACAGTCAATTACTTGAAAACAAAATATTTTATTACATGACAAAAAACTTTCGAGGGTCGTTTCGATTAAAACAATTTACTTAAACATTTACAATTTTTAATAAAAAAATTCAATTTTTTACAGTACTAGTACAGTTATAGCATTATAATCGTACCATTTCATGGTACGAAAATGCTATAACTGTACTCGTACTGTAAAATATCGTACATTACTCGGGCGTGAAATCATTTTCCAACTTATGTGATTTTATCGTCCTATTAATGTAATATATTATTATTTTTCTCAGGATTCTTCCCTACTACGCCTATGTCCTTCCGTACCCTAATACTGGATTCTTCTTCATGGTGTAGCCAACGGCATTACCATGAATTTACATAGCTCATTCGAAATTCACCACATATTGCAGCACTTTGATTTATGCGAAATATTTGCAAAATATGCCCATTTAATCTCAGCCAGCGAGAATTCACAGGTCACGTTTAATAGGGGGTAAACAAAGGCATTCGCGTTCCATTGAGTTGCGACAAACTCGTTGAAATCAGGTATAGGGAACATAGTTTAAAACAATGCATTTATTTATGGTTCATTCAGATCATAAAATGAAAATTACTTCAAATTTGTCCTTAAAAAAACTAGATACAAGCAAAACCGTGAAATTTAGTAATATTGCTATACTTTGTAACTTTAACAAGTTGATCTCGTTTTAAGACACAATAAAATTAAGAAAAGACTTGAAATTTAAATATTAACTAAGGTTAAGATGATATGTCTTGAATGAAGAATGATTTCTTGCTAGGGCGTAGACAGAAACAATTTTCGGGAGGAATTTTTTGAAAAAATATATTTCCTTCAGGATTTTAAAAATTTGAATCATTGACGATCTGGTGACTAAAATACAAATGCGTTATTTTCAAATTTCAGGATTTAAAAGTTGAATGAATTTTGGAGTCCAGAATAGCATATTTTCCATGTTCGTGAAATATGGAATGAAATTAGATTTTTGTGATTTTCGAGATTCGGAATTCTTTTTACTATAACTTTTGGTGTTTTTCATAATTCTGTTGTATATGTAAACTTGAAAGATCTTCTTACATCATTGTAGATTTCTATTTAGCTTTCTAGAATTTGATATTCTCGCAAAAAAAGTTGAAAATATTTGAATTTTATGAATAATTAAGAAAATTTTGACTACATAGATTTGGGGAATTTCACAAATATCTAGAATTTTCCTGTTATATGTTATTTATAAAATTTAAAAGTATTTTCTGAAATTTTCACAGATTTCCAGTATTTGTATGGATTGATCATCAAAATTTTAAAATTTGATGCCATATTTTGAAAAATGTCAACAATTATCAGAATGATAATTAATTTACCAGAAAACAGATATTTCAAGTATATCTTTAGTATTTTTTTTCGCATTTTTAAGGTATTTAGACAATTGAAAGAATTTTTTACTGCTTTTCTGATTTTCTATAAACATTTCTAGAATTTTTTTTCTAAGCTTCAAAGTTTTAATAATTTTTGATAAAATTATCCCTGCATAGTTTTCGAGAGTTAGAATATTAAAAATATTTCCTTCATTTTTTTTAAGCATAACTCGATGCTTCAGGGTTCTATATGTGTTTGAATTATTATTATTAATATAAATATCTCACTGCATAAACTTGAAGCGTATTTGATGCACCAATTGTTCCTTGAGAAGAAAAGTATTGAGAATATTAGCAATATTAGAACTAGTGGGCATTGAAAATTTTGAATTGGAATTATTAGGAACTGGTATTTTTGGGTTTGAAAATAATTGGTATTGGAAATTCTGGGTTGAAAATAACCCAAATTGAAAATTTTCGTTTTGGAAAAAATGGTCATTGGAACACAAAAAATGGAAAACTTGTACCCCAATCATCAACAAAACTTTAGCATCTGATGCTATATTTTGAAAAATATCAACAATTATCAGAATGATAATTATTTTTTAAAAAACAGATATTTCAAGTATATCTTCAGTAATTTTTTTTGGCATATTTAAGTATTAAGACAATTAAAAGAATTTTTACCTTTTTTCTGGTTTTCTATACAGATTTTTAGAAATCGTTTTTCTGAGATTCAAAATTTCATTAATTTTTGATAAAATTATCGTTGAATAGTTTTTGAGTCTTAAAATATTTATAGTATTTCTCTAATTGTTTAAAGTAGAGTTCGATGCTACAGGTTTCAAATTTTTTAGATTTTCAACATTTTCGTATATTCTGGTTTTTCTTCATAATTTACTAAATCTAAACATTTTTTTAAATTTCTATCTTCTACATCAGCTTTGCCAAATATATATAATCAACATTTCGTTCGAGGAAAAATTCTCCTGAAACCAGGACTATTAAAATTTTGTAGTCACAAAAATTTAGAATGTTGAATATATAGTTAAACTTTGGTAATTACAAGTTATAACTTGTATTAAATCATTTTTTATTTTATCAAGAAATCTAGGAGGAACTTTTTCGATAATTTCTACTTATTTATTTATTACTGTTATTTCAAAGCATTACCTTTTTTAATTTCTATTTTTATTATGTATTTGTATTACGTTTTTTTATTTTTACACGAAATAACGATCAATTTTTCCCTAATTTCGGAAGTAATTTGAACCCCTAAAACCCCACTGCCTACGGGCCTGATTTCTTCATATAAATCCTATTTCAAGAGTGTTGACATTATTTTTCTTGCTTTTAAAAATTTGGAAGCTGCACATTAAGAAAGTTTCCAAAATACCTGTAAATGTACTTATACAGGAATTCAATGTGCACTGTTCTCAGAATGTATATTTCCAAGTTCTTCCAAACTCTTGTTTAATGATTCAAACCCTCAAGTTTTGTAAAAGACGACCTTTGACGACAAGGCGTTAGGTGGCTGAGAGAGATTTCATTGGCTAGTTCGCGGTAAGACGTCGGCCTAATTTCTGTCTGGCTTCCTTTCATTCCGAAGCTTGGTTTCCGTGACGAACAGTGTCTGCTTGGCAAAATTAGAGATGACTCGTGTATGCGAAGCCTTGCTCGTACAACCTGCACAACCCTCCACTTCCCCTTGAAATTTCGCTTGGAAAAATATCCTCGCTTTTCTTCAGACATGGATTACCAGTCGCTGAAATAATGTCCGCTCCATTGAATCGAAGAAAGAGCAACAGCGACAATGGAAGCGTAAACGATTCACTTTTTGCGCTGGTAAAACAATTAAATGCGAATATTTTGGGCGGAAGATTAATTCGCAAAAGTTCAGCGAGGCACCAATTTATATCCGCGCGCTCGTTGCACTAATTTTCCTTTCGTCGTTTTTCCCCTCGTGCCTTTTTTGTTTCGTTTCCCACTTGACGTATTCATACGTCGCTCTTTGCTCACAATAAACGTGAGCCATTTGCATGTAGGGTTTCCAAGTTGAATAAAATCCCGGGTGTAGCAGCCCTTCGCGTATATGCGGACCTCCGATAAGCTGCCCACCGAGAATTGCGATTGTCTCTCGATTCACGCTCGTATTTGTGGAACTCGAAATATGTCGATAATTTGGTCTGCAAATATTGCTGATGAACTTTACGAGCTGCTTCGTGGGAGTTGGCTACGATCGATTCTTGATTTTATGTGCGTTTGAGGTTCGATGAAAATTTAAGTAGTATGAACGTGGTTTTTTTAAAATCATGAGTAATATGTTGTTTTTAATTGGAGAATATGCATGAATGGAATAAAAATAATAAAAAAAAGAGTTTTGAACTTTTAAAAAAAATAAAATACAAACAATAACAAAATAATGAGGTGACTTAGTTATAATGATTTTTATTAATTAAGTCATCAATAAAAATGGTAATAAAAATCGATTTAAATCGGTGAAAATGATAAAAAATGTAGTAACTGAAATCTAGAGAAGTAAAAAAAATTATTCTCTTAGTTCTCAAATTTGAATAGAGTTCTAGAAATGTAGACAGAAATCGATAAATATACCAAAAAATTTTCTAATCATAAACAAACTCTAAAGATAGATTTAAGGTATTGAAATTTTTTTATTGACTCAACTTGATTATAAAACTTATTTCGAGAAATTGCAGACCTCCCATAAAAAATTCACTAAAGCAGCAAAAACTAATTTTCGTTTTTCAGGTTTCACTTTGTGATGACTACAGTCTTCCGATAGATTTCGTGAACAAAAAGCGTCCCTCTCCCGCAGCTGTGACTTCGACGGTGCAGTGGTCGTTGCCAAGCCCTAGTACCCAACAGGTAAACATATTCGCAAAGACAAAGCGATTATGATAAACTTTAAAACCTTTGACAAACGTGTTCCAAACTAGGGAGCATCTAAAATTCTAAGCCAGCCATTTTTCTCGTTGATGGCTCTCATACGATCAACCCACAAGATAATATTCGCGATCTTCATATGAGTTATGACGAAAATTATTCCTATTTTAGGCAGAGGTTGAAGTCTTGGAGACATACTGCGACCCCAAGGATATCAGGAATAAAATCTGCATCAACGTGAAGACTGAGTCACCAATTTTAAAAGCGCACATTCAAAATAAAAAAAATTACTGCCAACCCTACACAGGTAAGTTAAAGAACTTACAATAACAAAACGTTGGAATTTCAAATAAGTGAAAAATAATCTTATTTAAAGATGCAAAAAAATAAAGGCACGACTTAAATTAACATGATCTTGAATTTACTACGTTAAAGTTTAATTTGCAAATTTTTGTTAGTTTTTCCAAATTCTGTAAAAGAAGATTTTTTCGATGATGTACTTATACTTTTGCACGGTAGTGTACTTCCTTTACAGTTTCATTACTAATGTTAGCCAAATAATACAAGTATTAATTATCATGATTTCTACCCTGAAGTCATTTTTTTTTTTACAATTGTTTTTATTTGGTTGCACCGTGAAATGGGATTCACTTTCCGTAGTGTGAATTCAAGATAAATTTTTCTTGAAAATCCTGGATAATCGAAAAGACCCCTCGAAAAACCAATCAACTGAGCCTACAATTTATTTTACGTGCAACCCCGAAACACCCGCGAAATCGTGCGAACGCAAACACTAATCAAAATTCACGACATCCTTCGTTTACCCGGACGGTGATATGCTTGCTTACCGGAGATAATCGAAACTCGTGCTCATCTCTATTAACAACTCTTCTTCCCTTAGATCCCTCGGCATCCGCTTCATCGTCAAACGATGACGAGCCACGCAACAAGCTATCGACCGGGCGAAAACGCAAGAGCATCGGACCTGGCGGGAGTTTAGAGAAAAACACCCCAAATCTGAAAAATTCTTTAGCTCCCGATCGCTTTAGAACTGAACCATCGCGCCATTCGTCCCCGTATTATTACAGCGATCTATTCAAAGATTCGGAACCTGCATCCTCGAAAACCGTCCCGAAATGTCGAAAAAGTTCCAGCCTCGATGTACCTGGGGAACAACACTTTAGGTCACCCACAGTCCCAAGGTACAATTCCCTAGCTGAGGACTCGTCAGGGAATCTTTTGAGTCCGAGTTCGGAAAACGAACATGCAGTGCATCAGCAGGTAGGCTTTCAAAATTAAATTTTACTGCTGATTTTAGAATAAAATTCTCATTTTTTGTTTTAATTTGGGTCTTAACCCAGTAACGCCCAATTGGACAATTCTTCTACACTCTTTTCAACAGGTTCTTTCCGGTATCTAATCAGACGTTTAAAAAATCGAGACTAGTACATATTTATGTAAAATTTTCTCAGCTTCTGAATAGGATAATCAGATTTGCAAAAAAATTCATATTTAACAAGTTACATAAGTTTATTTAAAAAAGAAAAAACAGGAAATTTTGGAAAAAAATTTGGTTTTTACATACTTTCACATCAAAATCGCTATTCAAGACCTCAAATTCGTACATTTTTTAAGTCCATGGATCATTGCTTTTAAGACTTAAGGGTTGGTTCCTGAAATTTCAAAATAGCAGCATCCAAAATGGCGGCTTGGAGCCAAATTTTTTTTGCTTATTTTGACACTTTTTAATAAAGCAACTTATCAATGTCAAATGTTCACAAATATTTGTGTACAGGGGTTTTTTGGGTCGCAGATCATGAGTCTGTTATCAGATTTTACAAATTCTAAATGTACGATGCAATATGTCGGCTGAAATTTTACAAAATCAACCAAATTCTATGAAAATTAGTATACAGGGGTTTTTTGAGTCGTAAATCATGAATCCGTTAGATTTTACAAATTTAAAATGGCGGATATGATAAATCCAACATGGCGGATAACAATCTGAAAATTATAAAACTTTTATAAAAATCAGTATCTATGGGTTTTTTGATCGCTAACGATTAACATGATCGCTGATCATGAATCTACTATCAAAATTCACAAATTCAAAATGGCAGCTGAAATGTCACAAAATCATTAAACTTTCATGCTAACTTGTAAACGGGGGTTTTTATTTTTTGTCCAAACTTTTGGTCCGGGATCGATTAGTTCGATCGTATGGCGTAGAGAGAAAAAATTTTTGGGAGGGGTTTTTTGGAAAAATGTATATCACGCTAGAGATTTTGTGATATTTTATCTTTAACCATGTGGTTATGAGGGTAGGATTTTTTAGTTTTTTATTTCAGGAAGTCATATTCATAGAACTTTTGGACACCAAAGTAGCAAGTTTTTCATATTTGTATTGAATTTAATGGAATTCGGTATTTTTTATCTTCGTCACAGAGTTTTAGAATTTTTTTTTTTTTCTTCATCTTTTGATGTTTCGCATAAGTCTTTAGTATTTGTAGAACATAAAGAATTTTTTTGTTTGAATGGATTTTAAGCTTAATAAAATTATATGCTTTACGAATCAAAGTTCTAAAGAATTCTAATACTTTTCTACATTTCTGAGAAAATTATCACAACATAGATTCGGAACTAGAATTTTCGTATTGTATGTTATTTAAAAAAGTGTGTAATATTTTCTGTACTTTTTAAAAATGTCTAGTTTTTTCATTGAGTCGTACATTTTACATATTCGTATCAAATGTAATGAAATTCAGTATTTTTTATTTTGAAATCACTGAAATTAAGATTTTTTCCCGAATTTCCTAATGTTTTTCACAAGTCATCAGTATTTTTACAACATATAAATTTTTGAAAGTAGATTTTAAAATAGATTGATTCTTAGAATTTTATCGCAGCAGTAGATTTTTTTGTGCCTCAATAAATCTTCATTCTCCCAGAGCACAATTGCTATGCATAAAATTCCATTGCATAGTAATTGTGCTCTGGTAGCAAAAAAATTTGTTGTGGCAACAAAAAAATAAGCTATTGCTGCAAAAAAATTCGTCCTGTCAAGTTGTTTTGAAATAACACATCTTTTGCTAATACAGCAAATTTTTTTGTTTTATTAAATGAAATATATTCTAGTTACGTAATAGATTATTATTTTTTGAACATTACACGGAAAAAAAGGATGCGCTGTAGCAGCAAAAATACATTGTGACCGAAAAGTTTCCGGAAATTCTCATTTAAAATTCGCGCGCTGTATATTTTTCGATATTTTAAGTTTATGTAGGTTGGTAGCACTGT
>JAPYZL010070195.1:0-11115 GCA_030522825.1 Platygaster orseoliae | reverse complement strand
GAGGAATCGTTGACTTGTTGCAGTAGCAGCAGTGCAATTAGCGAGGGAGAACGATGGCATCGTTAACGGAGCAACGTCAGGTTGTACGCCGTTGGGCACGGGGACGAAAAAGCCGAGGGGTGGCCGAGGCTTTTTGCGATCGCTGCTGTGCTGCCTGGGACGCAGCCGGGGCCAGGGCGGCAGCTCCAAGAGCTCGAAGGCGAGCTCCCTTCAGGGCGAAGGCCGGCGTTCCCCGTCCCCGGGAAGTGGCTCGCCCCGGTTCCTGCTACCCCCCGTGCGCCACCAGGACATGCACAAAAAGTGCATGGTCATCGATCTGGACGAAACATTGGTACACAGCTCGTTCAAGCCGATCAACAACGCGGACTTCGTCGTGCCCGTGGAAATAGATGGGACAGTGCACCAGGTCTACGTACTGAAAAGGCCATACGTCGACGAGTTCCTCCAAAGGATGGGTGAACTTTACGAGTGCGTACTGTTCACGGCCAGCCTCGCAAAGGTTAATTACACATCAATTGCGCCCAGTTTTGCCCTTTCGCGGGTATTTTTAACCCTCAGGGCGCTCGCTCTTCTGGAAACACGACCCCGGCAAAGTCGCGCAGGCTTGACATTGAATCCCATCGCAAAAAACAGCTCATGCGAGGGGATGTAAATTGAAAAAAAAAGAAAAAAGGGAGATGTAGGGTGATTAGATGCCCGAGGGATGAAGCAAGATGAAATTCATCGTTTATCCTCCCTCTCTTGAATCTCGTATAATTTTAAATGATGGAAATTAATTTGCAAAAAAGGATTATGTATTGGTTATTTATGATAAAGTTGTTTGTTTTTTATTTAATACTCTCTAAAACTAAATCTGTCAAATACGACAGATTTTCAGTCAAATCTGACAGGTTCAATTGAAAGGAATGCGGCAACAGCGAATCGGTCAAATTTAACTGGCCGAATCAGTTAGATTGACAAATAAAATTGATAAAACTCTACCACCACGAGTTGGCTAAATTTTTTGTCATGTAGATAGATAAAATCTGTTATCTTGAAAAAATAAGGCAGTTACTTTTAAATAGAAAATCATTGCATCAAAATATTAAAAAAAGAAAGTTGATCGTATTCGTTAGCATTTTGGATTATTATCGATTTTTGAACATTTTTATTAACATTTTAGAAACAGATACTCAAATTTATGAAATCAGTAAAAATGTCTATCTCGTCAATAAAATTCCTTTTTGTCCTTACACGAAACAAATTTTTATAATTTTCGGGTATTTAAGATTTTCTGACTTGGCAATAGTTTTTATTTTTTTATAATACCAATTTATTTATTTTCAAATAGTTAAACCGTCAAAATATATATAGTCAAAAAATTTTCGGACATTTTTAATTTACGATATTTTTTCAATATTCAACGAAAAATGAGAGTATTGAAAAAATTTCTTTAATCGACACATGAATAATGAAGCTACTAAATGATGAAATAATTGGTAGATTCGAAAATTGAAGAAATATCAAGAGTTTAAGAAAATATAATTTATTTATAATGAAATAAAAAACGATCAAAGAATATATGATAATTTTTTAATTTATTGTTTGACAAATTACTATATAAATTCATGAACTTATGAATTACTTTATAAATTATGAATTAATATTGTACATGATGATTATAATTTATTCCATTATAATTAATAATTATGATTCAATCCTTTTTTTTCCTTACACGAAACAAATTTTTATCATTTTCGGACATTTAAGGTTTCCTGACTTGGCAATAGTTTCTATTTTTTTATTATACTAATTTATTTATTTTCAAATAGTTTAACCGTCAAAATATATATAGTCAAGACATTTTCGGACATTTTTAATTTACGATATTTTTTCAATATTGAACGAAAAATGAGAGTTTATTGAAAAAATTTCTTCAATCGACACATGAATTATGAAGCTACTAAATTATGAAATAATTGGTAAATTCAGAAATGGAAGAAATATAAAGAGTTTAAGGAAATATAATTCATTTGTAACGAAATAAAAAACAATCAAAGAGTATATGATAATTTTTTAATTTAATGTTTAATAAATTACTCAATGAGTTCATGAATTTATGAATTACTTGCTATATTATACATAATGATTATAATTTATTCCTTTATAATTAATATCATAATTTTTCTTCATAATTAATCATTATAATGAAATCCTTTTTGTCCTTACGCGAAACAAATTTTTATCATTTTCACGCAATTAAGATTTTCTGACTTGACAATAGTTTTTATTTTTCAATAATACTAATTTATTTATTTTCAAATAGTTTAACCGTCTAAATATTTATAGGTAAAACATTTTAAGACATTTTTGATTTACGATATTTTTTCAATATTCAATGAAAAATAAGAGTATTAAAAAAATTTCTTTAATCGACACATAAATTATAAAGCTACTAAATAATGAAATAATTGATAGATTCAAAAATGAAAGAATTGTCAAGAGTTGAAGGAAACATAATACATTTATAATGAAATAAAAAACAATCAAAAAATATATATTAATTACTCAATTTATTGTTTAATGAATTACTTAATAAATCCATGAATTCATGAATTATTTGCTAAATTATCAATGATATTTATATATATGTATGTTATTTATGTACAAATTTTAATAAATATTGATACTCTAAAATTTATTGAAATTTCAATCATTACTCGTTTAAAACAAGATATCGTTAAATAAAAAAAAATTAAATCATTTTTTTAAATTTTGTTATGTACTATACCATAATAAAGTATTTCATTCGAGAAAAATTTGAATTGTTTTTTTTTCAATTGATTGATTAATATTTTTTCATTTATTGTTTAATTTTTTGTCTCTTCATTTCTACCAAATTTTACAAGCGTATGTTCATAAATTCCAGAATAAATGGCATAATTATTTATTATACAATAAGTCTATCGGTCATATCAAAGAAATATATTCCAACAAATGTTGTCAGTCTTGTTCTCGTAACGTTTGTTTATAGGGCTGTGAAATTTTGATTGATTCGCAACAGATTCAATCAGTGACGTTTTTACTGACGAATCTGTCAATATGGCGAGAACAACAGATTTTTCAGTAAAATCATCACTGACAGATTCAATTAATTAAAATTTGATTGATTCGGATTTAAAAAGTATGTTATGATTTTTTCACGAAAATATTCGATTTAAAAAAATTAAATATGTTGTTTCCGATAAATTATTTGTTGTTTATGAATTTTTAATTGGTAACTTCATATGTTTATAACGTACTTCATATATATTTAAGAAGAAAAAAAGTTGCAGTTTGTGTTTATTATTGAATAAGTAAATATGACTTATTGATTATTATTTATTATTATGTTCAAAAGGCTCGACTTTACATTTAAAAATAGAAGTTACGAAATTAATGAAAAAAGTTGATTAGGATCAATTTAACAATATTACGAAAAACACAAAAATTTTGTCTGAGCTAATGTAAAAAAAATATATCAAAGTTTTACTGAAATTGAAAATGATTCTGCGAAAGGACATTTATTTATATCTTATGTATGTGTACGTGATTTGAATGGAGCCAAGTAATCTATTGAAAACAAATAACAAATTTAATTACTTGGGCACATTCGCAATCAACTCGATTCATAAATTTTCAAACAGTCTTCATTGAGAACTCTATTTCTAGACACTGATTTAAGTGATTTAAATTAGTTTATTTAGTGTAGTAATAATTTTAGTCCGAGCACGCGTTATAAGTGGTGTGTTCGATGAACTTTAATTCTGTTAAAATATTTAAATAAACAATCCCTAAAAATACTTTATAGGTCTTATGTTATTACCGCTGATTTTGGAAACTTTGAAAGATCCAAAAAATATATGCTACAAGTTTTTAAGAGTATTATAAAGTTTTTTGAAATGATATATGAAAATCATTTATTATTTTATAGAATTTCGTAAACTCGTAATGTTACAAACTAAACGTGATTTAATTAAATTAAAATACATTTTTGTTCTACCATGTTTTCAAGCAGCAACCATTCATTTAGTAAAATATGAGCCCACCAAAGTTTTAGGTAGTACAACCAAAACTTTAGGTATGATAACCAAATAATTGGTTATTGCAACCTAAGTATCAGTCATAAAAATTGAGTATTAGCTGCTACAACAGAAGTTTTGGTTGTCATAACCAAAGTTTTGGTTGCAGGACCCAAAACTTTGGTTGGTCCATATTTTACTAAATCAATGGTTGCTGTAACCAAACCATTTTTCATAGTGTATAGGAAGTAATTTACCTATATTTTGTAAGAAAATAAAAAATGTTGATTTTTCAAATTTTCGGAAGCCTTCCAAAATTTGAAATAAAAGGTTCAACAAAATTACATGAAAAAAAAAAAAAATTCGAAATAATTTAATTGCAAATCAAAGGTTTAATAACTTTTTTTTTTCTTGAGCATTGAATATCAAAACCAATGCATTACTAGTTTGACATTTCACGTTAAAATCTCAAAAACTAAAATCGATGAAATCCTTTGAAAAGTTTTTCGATCGGCTATAAAAGTGATGGTAATTACGTTATGATAATATGGCAATGAGAAAATACCTTGCACGTGTCGAACCTTTGAACTGGATCGATCATGCTTTTTCCACTTGATAATAATATGCACTTTTTTTTTGTTTAGATGATAATTAAGTGGCTTTTTTTTCTTGCAGTACGCGGATCCTGTGGCGGATTTACTTGACAGGTGGGGGGTTTTTCGCGCACGACTCTTTCGCGAATCCTGCGTTTTTCATAGGGGAAACTACGTTAAGGACCTAAATAAGCTAGGGCGCGATTTGCAACAAATCATCATCGTGGACAATAGCCCTGCGAGTTACATTTTTCATCCTGACAACGCGGTAAGAATTTTTTTTTTTTTTCTACAAAATTATGAAACAATTAAAAGTTATGATGGAATGTAAATAAAGGGGAATTTTTTTTTTTTCAATATAGAAAATTGATAGATATAATATTGATTATTATATAACTTATTCTGCACAATGTTAATGAAAAACAATTTAAAACATATTCCTTAAATTGAAAAATAAATTTTTTGTAGTGCACATGCCATGTCAGGAAAAAATTATCTTTGAAGAGCGATGCACAATCGTGAACTGCATGAAATAAGGATACTCAAACACAAATTGCATAATAAATAGATGCACAGTTTGTAGTTGCATATTTTTTTTTTTGCACAGCGTAATCTTATATAATAGTTTTTTACAAAAATAAAAAAAACTGTACAAATTATTGCATTCAAAATATTTGCAGAAATAAATTTTGCTTAAATAACACCAATTATTAATCTATTAACAAAGATAATAAACAATATTTTATCGAAGAAACATTAAAACTATGTACATGGCATGTCATTCCTGAAACGTTGAAATAAATAAACAACCTAGTGTAGTTAGTTGAAAGTTTCATTATACGAATCATTCAATTCCATTGAAAAAGATTTTTTTCAACAAAACGACCATTACATTGATATTGTTCTACTTCTAAAGTGTTCTTTGACATTTCAGCTCATTGTTTACGACGCTGAAACAGATGAATTATGCGTGTTATGTAATTTACATGAAAAAGCAAACCTTATTACATAATATCATATGTGATTGTTCAGTATACATAACTTTAAATCCTTCGAAAAATATAGAATGTTTGTTATATGTTGTATAGAATTTTTGGGTTGCTGTGCATGAGGTGAAAAACTCGCTAGTGATGGTTGAAGTATAAAAACAAAAATTTAGTGCCTGAAACGTTAAAAAGAAAATAGTGAATAATTATATTGCACTTTTTTAATGAGTCAAAATTTTTAGTAATAAATAAAATAATAAATAAAATGAATATAATAACTATAATAAAGTAAATAAAATGACAAATAAAATTTATGAATAAATAAATGATAGTAAAATAGTTCGTTAGTTCAAATTTTCACCATAAGGGTTAATTTTGAATTATTGATTAGTCGAAAATTTAAATCATGTTATTTTTTTATAATCATAAAATGAAAAAACAATTGGAAAATTAAAAAACGTATCGATTTTTTTATTATTTGATTTATTTTTAAATAGATTGAGTCGTTTCATTTAATTAATTTATTGAAAAATAGATATACTTCAATTTTATAAAAAAAGCAGAATTATACCAATGATTTGAAATGTTATTTTCATTATCAATCATACCGACATAGCCATATTCCATTTTTTGAATCAGTAAAAATTTTGACTGTGAATTAGTTAATTTTGACTGATTTATTAGTTGAAATTTTGAATTATGTAATTTTTTTTATAATCATAAAATAAAAAAGCAGTTGAAAAATTATACATAAATAATGATTTTTTTTTAATTTGATTTTTTTTATATATAAAGTGATTACATATATATAATTTATTGAAAAATAGATATTTTTTAATTTTATAGAGAAAGTAGAATTATATTAATGATTTGAAATATTATTTTCATTGTGAATCGTACCAGTAGTCATATTCCACTTTTTAAATTAGTCAAAATTTTCACTGTGAGTTAGTTCATTTCAACTGATTTATTAGTCAAAATTTTAAATATTGTAATTGTTTTTCATAATAATAAAATAAAAAATCAACCGAAAAATTAGAAGTTAAATAATTAATTTTCAACATTTGATTTATTTTTCAATGAATCAAGTAATTTTATTTAGTTAATTCATTGAAAAATAGATATTTTTCATTTCATAGTGAAAGTAGAATTATCCTAATGATTTGAAATATTATTTTCATTGTCAATCATTCCAGTAGTCATACAATCAGAAGTGACATTATATTTATTGCATTTCAATTGTGTTGACAAACCGAAAAAAATTCTACTAATTGAATAAAAATCAATTGTTTCGAATTTTTCGTCATAAATTTTTTATTTACCTATTCAGTATTCAAGATAAAGTTTGTATTTTTCAAATGATCCACACATTGTTCAGTAAATTTTGTACTTTTGTTGTTTATAAATAAATAAATTATGTAAATTTTGTACTTTTGTAAATATTGTAATTTTGTTGTAGTAAATCCAGAACTTTGATTTAGTAAAAAAAATTATATTTTTTATAATTGTAACTGCCTAGGAATTGAATAAATTTTTTTTTATCAATGAAAATATACTATTTATTTTAATTAAAAAGTATATTACAAATATTAACACAATTTTTCACAAAAATAATTTTTCTACAAAATCTATGGAAATTTTAATTTTAAAGTTTTGAGCTCTAGAAATCTTGAAGCAATTTACAACAATACTAAAAATTTGTAAAAAAGATGAAACATTTGTAAACACAATAAAAAATTCTTCAACGTCTCGTAGATACTCAAGAAGTTCGTGAAATACATGAAAAAAATAACATAACACTCCAATTATATGTACATATGTGACGCGATTTGAGAAAATATACCTTAGGGTACAAATCGTTTCGGCCTAATTTCCAATGCCTTTGAGACAAATAATGTGCCTAAACGATTTGTACCCTAAGGTATATTTTTTCAAATCGTGTCACGTATAATGTTCTAAAAATTTATAAACCTTTGAATTGTAGAAATATTTAAAAAAATAATATAAAAATATTACTAGGAACCTGTAGAAAAAATAATGTCTTACGAAAATTTAATTTAAATTCTCAAAATCGTTGAAATTTTCAATATTATATCATCGAATTCTAGTAATCTATGAAAACACTAGAAAATACCACTAAATTTTATAAATATCTCAAAATACAAAAATACTAGAAATCCATAAAATATTTGAAATATGTGTATATTTTCTTTCTCAAATATTTATAAATTATTGGAAAATTTTCTAATTTCGATTCCTCAAGCATCGATTTCTAGAAAGATTCATAGGGAATCCAAGGGCAAATCAAACACAATTTTTTTTCAACTTTCAACTTTTCTTCTGTCATTTCTTAGAATATTTTTTTTTCTTCGTATTGTGATTGGCAAATAAAAAAGTTGAATAACTGGATCATTTTAAAAAATTCGCATAAGTGGCAAAGAACTTTTAAACTCAAAATTAAAAAAAGAATTTGTTTCTTTAGTGTATATATACAGGGTGTCGGGAAGTCACCGTATGAACTGAAAACCATGTATTCCTCATGAAATTCTAAGACGATTTTTCTTTTACCATTTTTCATAAAACTCCAAATAACAGTTTCAAACATACCCCAACATTTCCGAACATACCCGAACACTTCCGAATCTACCCGAATATTTCTGAACATGTCCGAACATTTGCAAACATACTCGAATATACCCAAATGTCACTGAATGTCATACTTGAACATACTCGAACAATTCTGAACATACCATAGCACTTCCAAACATACCCAAACACTTCTGAACATACCTGAACATCCCTGAATCTCACAAAATGTCATACTTAAACATGCCATAACGCTTCCAAACATACCCGAACACTTCTGAACACATCCGAACACTTGAAAACATACTCGAACATACCTGAATGTCACAAAATGTCATACTCGAACATACTCGAACATACCTGAATACTTCCAAACATACCCAAACACTTCTGAACATACCTGGACATCCTCAAATCTCACAAAATGTCATAATTGAATATACCCGAATGTATTTATGAAAGTCGATTGCTTTTAACTATAACTTCAATCTGACTAAATGTATGTTTATTAAATAATTTCCATCTGTTTACCCATTTAATCATAAAAAATATTTAAATCTCAATATTCTAATAAGTGTTTTTTTTTTTAAATAAAAACTATACCTTAAACAGAAACTGAATAGGGGAATGTGAAGTTGTACCTGATAAACACGGTTTTCTCCTGTCACAGGTGCCTGTGGCATCGTGGTTTGACGACATGACCGACTCGGAGCTCCTCGACCTCATCCCCTTCTTCGAGAAGCTCAACAACGTCGACAATGTGTACACCATTTTGTGCAACAGCAACCACCCGTACAGTAACCAGCTGACGGGGCCGAACCAGCAGCAGCAGCAAGCCAACAACTCGATGATACCCGGTAGCATCGGCGGCGCTTCCTAGCCCCGTCTAAACCCTGGCCATTCTCATAATATTATGGCCAGTCTCACGGTTCTTCCTCGGCGCGCACCGCTGCAACGGCAGCGGCATAGGGCCATCTTGGACGGGCTCTCGCTGTTTGCTCATCGAATGCTACTGCTGACGTGTCGCGGAGCTGGCGAACAACGTTCTTCATCGCAGCTCGCCGCCGCGGACAACAAAGGGCCGTCCAAGTGATACGGGGCACGAGTCATCGGGGCATTGTTGTTGTTGTTGTTGTTGTTGTTATCATTGTTGTTGTTTTTTATACGGATGCACAAGATCGCACGGGACATATCGATGATGATCTTGACGATGAAGAGAGAAAGAGAGACTATTATTTTACGACTAAGAGTTATTCGCTCAGCGTTTCTACACCGATCGTCCGAAAAGCCCTCCTTGCTTCCATTTTATCCGTCTGAGAACCAAAAGTATGTGGACACGTGTATTTTTTTTAATGATACGGCATTTTAGAGAGGGTTGGTTTGATGTGTGTCCACTATTTTTCGTTTTCGTTGGTTTTATACGTGAAAGTTTGACTAGTTTGTGGGTGTATTCCGAGGTTCAATCCTGTTTTGATGGTGTTTCGTTTAGGAAAACAGTGCGTTTTTGAGTTTTAAGTTTTGAGTTTTAAGTTGTGCAAGAAATAGGTTGGCAATGAATCGATTTTGACGATATGAATATTTTTATTGAGATATAGGGTCGTGCACATAATAGGTTACATCACACTTGCAAAATGTATGTTTTTTGGAGAAACACTTATAATTATAAACAAATGTTAAAGAGTCATTGAAGAATAGTTTTGCTCACTCGAAAAAAAAAAAAAAACAATAATACTTATTGAAGGAGAATTTTTCGTCAAGGATATTATAATTATTGATGTTTGACTGGAATGAAGTAAAAAATAAAAATTTGAAGAATTGTGACAACCCAGGGATTGATAAAAAAAACTTAAATCTACCTGAATTCTAAAAATGTTAGAAACTTTGAGCCCTGGAGCAATGAGTTTTAGAATTCTAAAGACATTAATAGAAATACTATAAAATCTTTCGAAGAAATACCATAAACTCTGAAACAATATTAATAGTAATGGAATTTTATATGAAAGAACTATCTGAACCTACAATTTTTAAAACTATGAATTTTTGAGTATCAAATTATGAAAAACGTATGAAGCAAAGTATAAAAATACTAGAAAATGATACAATATTTTATGAATTCTAAAAAAAATAAAAAATACAAGAAATCTTTGAAATAATGATATTCATGAAGATGTGATTTTCCCAGAAATCTAAAAAAATGACTAAAAATCTATCCAAGTTTGTATTATAAAGTACTGAATTCCAGAAATCTATATAACAATTTGAAAATACTAAAAATCTAAAGAAATTGATAGAAAACCTTTTACAGTTTGATAAATACTAAAAAACATGTGAGAAATACCTAGAAATCGTTTAATTCTCAATAACTATGCAATAGCTATTTACTTTTTTAAAAATCTTTAAATTACAAAAAATCTATATAACTTGACATCCTAGAGTATCTGATTCTAAAAATCTATATAGAAATCCACGAAAATATCAGAAAATTCTTTGAATCGTATGAATATTGAAATAATACTAAAAATACTGAAGGTAATAGAAATCTATGAAATTTGGCTTGGTGTCAATTGTATAAGGTATTAATAATCAAATCGACCGAATTTGGTCTTCAACAAATTATTTTACATTGAATTACTGCTGATTACTGTTCATAATAACATAACGCAATTTTTTTGATAAGTTACAACATGAAAAATTCTGTTTTTTAATCAAAATGTACAAAAGAACATGTACAATCGACACCATATCTGAAATTTCGAGTACCAAAGTATTGAATTCTAGAAATCTATACAGTAATTCATTATAATACCAGAAAGTTCTCCAAATTGATTTATATACTATTTTTTCAAATTCGTTTACACACACACACACACACACACACACACACACACACACACACACACACACACACAC
>JAPYZL010070171.1:0-10545 GCA_030522825.1 Platygaster orseoliae | reverse complement strand
AGTCGAGTGGAGTAAATGAAACAACCTGAAATCGCTCAGTTACGCCATCTTTGGCAGACGTCGTAAATCGAGTTTTCCATGTTCGAGTTGTGAAAAAATTTTTATAAATCTTAAAATTTTTCAGCTCCGAGCATTTTAGAACTGTTTATAATTTATAAATTTTGCGGAAGACGTATTATTTGCAAAATTATCTAAATATGACAAAATCGTGGAATTTCGGTAATCATCGAAGTTTATGAACAATATTTATAAAAATGAGTAAATTTCCACGATATTGAAATTTTTGCAGTCTCCAAAATTTTTCGAATTTCGAAAAAGTGTTCGGAATAATTAATATTTTCGGAAAAAATTGCTGAAATTGTCGAAACATCTGTTTTGTCGTGATTTATAAATTTTAATATACTGATCAATAAATTCTGTCGACCTTTTTTTGTTGCGAATTTTCAGAATGGTTAAAATTTTCATGAATATTTAAATTTTTCTCACTTGGAGCATTTTCAAACTATTGGTAATTTATGAATTTTGCAATAGTCCTATCGATTGCAAAATGTTATAAATGTCACCAAATTCCTGAATTTCAGTAATAATTAAAATCCATGAATGATATTCATAAAATGCGTAAATTTTTACAATGTTGAAATTCGTACAATTTTTAAAATTTTTAATGTCTGACAACTTTTCAAGTCTCCCTTATGAATTACATCTCTCCAATTTTGAAAATTGCTTGAATATTTAAATCTCACAAATTATAGTGAATTTTCAGAATGTCAGTTTTTTGGAAATTTCAAAATAATTATAATAATTTGCGGGGTTTCTAGAGTGGAAGGAATTTTCGAAATGACGATGGAATAACAAAATCTGCTAAAATGTTGCAAATAACGTAAATTTTGAAATTACCAAGTCTAACAATATCTAAATTCCTAACTTTTCCAAATTTCGCCATACCTAATTAAGATTGTTTTACTCTTTTCCTATTTCATGATTTTGGTGCATTCATATAGAAGATTCGAAATTCATATAACTCTCCAATTGACTAAACTTTCAATTTTTTCTTAGAAGAAAATGAGTGTTTGGAGAAGGGCCGGGTGGGGAGAGCAATTTTAAAAACTGCTTAGGGGAGCCAAATTTCTAAATCCGGCCCTGTTTATTGTATGTTAATAAAAATAAGATAATATTCACTATTCAGTTCCGATCACCTCATCGTCATATATGTTTTTCTTTAATTCACAAAGTCTCTGTATATGAATATTCATGATATTTTAAAGCTAAAAAATCAATTGCTATTCCTCAATTCTAATAGTCATCATTTTTTTTTTGAAAAATGTCTATTCTGTAGAATTCTTCTTTCCAGAAAATCACATGACCCCTTCAAATTTTGATGAAACTAATGCCCCATAAAAACAATTCGCATAATATAGCATTTTTTGCATTACTTCGGTGAAATGATTCAAATAATTAATAACATTTTGACAAATAAGAAAACCGATTTTCGTCAACATTTCCTTAGTAGTTAAAATTAAACACAAATTCATTTTAAGGATAAAATTAATCAGTCGATGCATGTGTTGATTATAAGAACGGAAAAAAACATCACTGTCACGTTTTCGACAGTACTTTGGCACTGTCAAATGGCTCGAAATGCGCTTCTAAAAGTAGACATGACAACTATAAATGTACCTAGGAAACTCAAGCTCGGGATATCCTGCGAAGAAGGGACATGGCGTAAAATTGGTGAATGCCGTAATGTACTTGGACATGCACGAATCAGGTTACGGGGCCAAGGTTAGGCATTATGCACTTTCAATGAACCTTATACCGTTCCTCGTCAACAACCGTTGCTACAAGTCGATGTTGTAGCACGAATCGAAAGCGAACCATTTACCTTTGCCTTCGCCCGTCAAGGTAATTACACCAGGTTCATATGCCACGAATATTTTCGCCACGAATTGCGCCCCGAAACACAACGAAATAAGCCCAATTATCATACACTGCTTTATAACATTTCCAAGTTTCTGGCATGTCAAGAACTTGCGACTGTTTGAGGAAGATATTGATTTGAAAAAAGAAAATTATGAGTTTCTATGAAACTTTACAAAAGTGTTTTTTAGCTCACGAAGTCTTACTTGCAATTCAGAATTTTATTTAATATATTTTTTTGTATTATTCATGATTATTATAATGATGTTATTTCTTTACAGGGGCGTAGGCATAAAAAATGTTTGGGAGGGGTTTTTTGAAAAAATCTGTCTCGATATTAAAAATTTTAAGAACACTTTGATTTCTAGAGCATCGAGTTTCAGAGAGCTATGAAAAAATTTATAATATTAAGAAATAATGGGGAAATATGGAAAAAATTTTATTTTTGTATTTTAAGTGCCCTCATATCTTTGAAAAAAAGGGTCACAAAATTATTCCTTGCGTGAAAAACCTCTAAAAAAGGTCACCATTTTCAAAAAATCCGGCACTACCCCCCCCCCCCCAAAAAAAACACATTTTTTTCTTACTACGCCACTGAACTTTAGAACTCCGAAATATGGTAAATTGAAAAATATTATTACCGAAACCAAATTGTTAAATATTTAAAATAGTAAAATCTCAAAAGAAATATATGTTTGAAATATTTGAGAAATTTTAAAAGTTTCCATACTTTATGCGTCTCCATACAGTTTGGTCTTTTTTTTATTTTTATAGATTTCTTGAAATTCTGTGATTAACTTTAAGATTTCTAGAAGTCGATGCTAGAGTATTGAAATTTACAACGATTTTGGGATCTAAGTACGTATTTAATATGCTGCAGTGTTGAAATTTTCTTGTTAGTTATATTATCGATTATTAATTATTTATTACTGGTACTTATAATAATTATTTTTACTGCTTTGAAAATGTTCAGCTGCATATTGTATAGTCTTACATTCATGATGATAATTTCATTTCAGAAAAAATTCTTTTGAAGTTGGTATAATTGTTATTTTTAGTTTAAAGAAACAACAAATTCCGGACTTAATTTGAATTCCGCCGATTTTTTTATTTCGTATTGTTATCACTTTCGTCAATTTTTCGTAAAATAGTATTGTTGTGAAAAATATGGAAAGATTTTGTAGTATTTCTCGTGTTTTTTTAGTATTTTCGTAAAGTTTTATAAATGCCTAAATTCTCCAAATTATATGCTGTAGAATGGAAACATCGATAGATTTTTGATTATTTCATAGATTTTCGCGACAATAAGGTTATAAGGTTTCAATTTAATATAAAAATAAGGTTTTAATTTAATAATAAAATAAGGCTTTAATCCAATATAAAAATAAGGTTTCAATTTTGAGTATTTTTCATGTATCGCTTTGATTTTTTTTTCAGTTTATATTATATTTTTTATCATTTTCTAGTATTTTTATACATTGCTATGTGTACAGATTTTTCAAAAACGCAATTCTCTTGTAGAATTCAATAACTCCAAGTATTTTTTACAAATTGCATGACTCGAAAGATTTCCTTTGTTTTTATAAATTTCTGTCTTAATTTTTTGAAATTCATTTCCATGTTTCGAAGTTTTAGGATTCCTATAAAATTTTCGTAGATTTAAGTCTTTTTTTGGATATTACTATTTAAAAAAATTTATTTTTCCATGTTTTCTTATAGGAAATACTTGGCTATATATTGTATTATATACTGTATTATATATCTTCAGAAAATATTTCTTGTAAGTAAGAATAATTATTATTTCAAGATAGAAAAACTAAAAGTACTGAACTTAATTTGAATGTTACTCATTTTATGATTCAGTATTGTTATTTTTATGCATTTTATTTTTATCATTATCACTTTCGTCTATTTTTCGTGAAATAATATTGTTGAGAAAGTTTTTTTCATATTATTTTTCAGTATGATGAGATTTTTTAGTATTTCTCGCGGTTTTTTTTAGTGTTCACGAAAATGGAAATAATTTTTTAATATTTTTTCAGATTTCTAGATTTTCGTAGATTTTCGAAAATCAATTGTTATATTACCTGCTGTAGAATGTAAATATCGATTGATTTTTTGGATAATAAGGTGTACGTTAGTTTTAAGTATTTTTATGTATCTCTTGAATTTTCTTATTTTTCTCCAGTATTTACAAGATTTTTTATCGTTTTCTAGTTTTTTATACTTTGCCATTTGTGCAGATTTTTCAAAAATGCAATTTCTTCAAAGAACTCAAAAACTTTTAGTATTTTTTAGAAACTGTATGATTCGAAAGATTTCCTGGAATTTTTATGAATTTCTGTCTTCATTTTTTAGAACTTCATTTCTAAGTTTCAAAGTTTGAAGATTTTTATAAAACCATTTTATAGAAAAATGTATTTTACCACGTTTTCTTATAGGAAATATTTGGCTATTATATGTATTGTATTATAATTAAGTTTCAGAAAAGATTCCTTTCAAGTGATAATAGTTGTTATATTCAGAGAGAAAAATAAAAATTTCGAACCAAATCAAAATTTTACTCATTTTTTCATTCAGTATCATTATTTTCGTGCATTATTTTTTATCATCATCACGCACTTTCATCTATTTTTCGTGACAAAATAATGAATTCATCTTGAATTTCGATAGGGGTTTGAACCTCTAAAACCTCCCTCTGACAAAATCCAATTGTCATTTTTTTCAATTTCAAAGAAAAAACTTTCTATCCTTTAGATATTGAATATATCCAAGTTCCAGTAATTTCATTCTAAGAAATAAAAGTTGAGGCATTTGAATTATAATTTCAGCAAAAACAAAAATGATACAATATCTCGTTACCAAAAATTCCAGGTCATTCACGATTTTGTTTGGTTTCATAACACTAACCTTTCAACCTCTTAAGATGGATAAGAAACCTTAAGTTTTAGACCGATATTGATGCTTGTTTCTACATGTTGTATCAAGTTGTACCTAACTTGTTTCGTAATGTCTTGGGTTTTTTGCCGTGTCATGCTGTTTTATTGATTGTTTCTTGCGGGACCTTATTATCACGAACTGCACCACTGCATTATTCAGCATGTGCGAGATCGATAAAAGTGATTTATCAGAGATTATTTGTCTGAAATAACACCGCCATCATGGATTTTTCACCAAGTGCTATTTTTTTTTAACACGGTATAGGGAAAATTGGCAGGTCGTTCGGTTGCAGAATGTCACATTTCGCGAGCTTGTTATTTTGCCGTAAAAACGAAAACTGTCCATAAATTCTGTTCTTCATTTAAGTCAGTAATAAACTATCAATCGTGACGTATCGATCGACGTGCTATTTTTACCTGAGCCAGTTTACATAAGAGTTATAGTAACTTAACTTCAAAAGTGTTGGTATGTATAATCCCGCGAATTTCCTCGCGAATTTCCCGAGTTATAAATCGTCGCTGCGAAATGATATTTCAATTACAGAAAAATACCGAGGTGAGAAATTTTGCTACATTTCGTTTCAGGGACGTTGCTATAAAATTTTCCATAGGGTGGTTGCATGAATGTTTATTGATGTGTATCAATGAATCGGTTCTCGCATCGGAAACACGTCTTGGAGTTTATCAACTTTCAGTTTGGCAAGTAATGTTTCATGTTAAACGTTTCTTAGTTTGATTATTTTTAATTAAATTGCAATGTTTTTGGGTCATTACGTATTTGTATGGATTTATATGTAAATATTGAAAATTTAATGAATTTTTATTTGAGTTTTTCGTATTTTTCACTATTTCTATACTTTTTCGGATTTTGATGGATTGGTTTATAAATTTCTAGAAGTTGATGCTCGAAAGTTGCAAAATTATTAGATTTTTAGTAATGGATAAATTTCATGTACTTTTGTTGTCTTTCATATTTTTTTTAAGTTTATGAAGGCTTTACTGGATTGTTTACATATTTTTAAAAATTTTTCGGAAATTCGATGCTCCAGGATTCAAGGTTACATAAATTTCAAGTAATTCAATCGATACCCGAAAAAAATAAGATTAAAGTACCTATTTTAATTATTTTTTGTCTTTTTCTTGTATTTATACAATTCGACGCCTTTCATGAAACATTATTAAATTGGTCTGTTCATTTTTAAAATTTGATGCTTCATTATCTAACGTTTTATAATTTCAAACAATTTTACACATATTCGAGACTATCATATCTGCATAAGTTTTCAAAATTACAAATATTTCGGGTATTTTGAGTTTTTTCCTTTTTTTTTTAGTATCCGCCCAATTTTTCATAACTTTGTCGTATTTAGTGAATTTCTGAATGGGTTAGATGCTGTAGAATTCAAAAACTAAAATATAGATTTTAAGCATGTCGATAGACTTTTTAAGCAGCATATATTTTTAAATAGTCACTCCATAGATTTCTAGCTATATATGGGTATTTTTCATATTTCATTAGTTTACAGAACGATCTCTAAGATTTTCAAGTATTCATATAAATTTTTCTTATTGATTTTAAACATTGATCCACAGCTTTCAATGCTAGGAACTAAAAAATCTTATGAATTTTGAGTTTATTTATAGATTTTCCAGGAAGCATTATATTCATAGATTCTTAATATTCCATGGGCTTCGAATAGTTTCCATATAATTTGTATTTTTACAGTACTTATACAATTTCAAAGGTTTCTGGCAGTAGCACAAGAAACAAATTTTTTTTTTTGGGGGGGGGGGGGCAAAAAATATACAGTGCGTCCACCTGGATAGTAAACACTATTTTTTTTTTAGGTCCAAGCTTGGGCTTGGAAATAAAATAGTGTTTACTATTCAGGCGGACGCTCTGTATATAGATATATAAATAATAAGAAAAGACAAAATTTTTGGTGGGGGGGGGCACTTGACACCCCTGCCCCCCCCTGTTCCAGCGCCACTGGTTTCTGGGATTTTTATATTTTTTTCCAGATGTCTAGAATTCAATAGAAAATTCAAGGTTTCATCCATTTTTTGTAATTTTATTATTATTAAAAAAACTCATATTCACATATTCCCGAAGAATTTCATCAATTTTCTGTTTATACAAAATGAAAGAAATCAGGTATCTATTAGTAATATATCTTGTATTATGAAAGATGTATAAAACCTTTCAAAAAAATGTTTGAAAAATTTTGAAAATATTGTTAAAGCCTTTCTAAAAACTTAATTCTAAAACTCTGGCGAACATTTTAGATTTTAGAAAGCTTTCAGTACACTTCTTAGAAAAACTTTTGAAATCTTTCTAAAAGATGCAATATTTCCAACAAAAGCTTTCACAAATATTTCTGAAAGATTACGTGCTGATTGGACAGTAGAGTCTCTAAAAGTCTCTGAAAGTCTCTGAAACTTTGTAGTATTTTTAAAATTTTCCTTCAAAATATCCAGAATTCAAAATTCATGAAAAACTTGATTTCAAATTTTCATATAAATAAAGAACTATGAGATTATGAACTTTTTCTGATTCACGTGCAGAACATGACAGCTATAGAATATTTTGCAAGACGATTTTCTCCTCGAAAATTTCGCAAGGAAAAGCAAGCATATATATGCGGAAAGGCTGAACCCGCATAAAACACTTCTCACGCATATCGCATTATTTCCTAGCCACGCCGCATTCAAAGTTAGCATTATTTTCCAGAAAACTTGTCAAATATCGCTCGTAATAGGCAAGGAAAATTCGCAATATCCACAAAAGCAGTTAAAGGAGATTTAAAGGCACCGGTAAAAACAAGCTTCCTGGCTGCATAATACGGGTAACGTCGTTATCGGATTCCGGAACGAATTCTCTGAGAGTCTTGACTTAATTTGAAAGGACCGTCGTCATTTGCAAATCGAGCCCTGCAAGATCCCGACAAAAGTCTAGTTATTTATACGAACTCACCTCAATAATTCGAGAATTTTCTCGATACTTGGAATAAGAGGAAGTGAAAAAAGGAAAAAGTATAACAGAGAAATGTTAACGAAACATTGGATATAGCTAGTTCATTTTAAAACCTTTTTCCAGCGTTCAAAGTTGTAATAAAAAAATATGGAAACACTTTGGTTCATGTTTCCAGAAAAACGTTTTGTAATGCATTGACTACATAATAATGATGAAAAATAATTGAAATATGTGAAGATGATCAGAAACGTACTTAACTAAATCTAGAAGACGTAACAAATCGTTTTCTGTTATTTCTCAAAATGAAATAGAATTTCAGATTCTTAAAATAACTAACTCAAAAATAACAACAATCCTGATTTCAGAAGAATTGAGAAGTTGCATTGAAAAAAAATTGAATGCTCTGGGAATCAAAGTGTTTTAAAAATTTTTAGTATTTAAATACATTTTTAAGAAAATTATATCAGGGCAGATTTTTTTAGAAAATTATCCTTTTTTCCTACGAATTTTTAAAACCTATAAACTTTACATAGTTTTCAAAACCTTTTCAGTCCTACCACGATATTATTATTGAAGAATAAAAAAATCATCAATTTTAGTACCTAGAAGCAGCATGATAGCGAACACAATCTACAAAATGCATGATCATGTATGAAACGTATGAAAAAGTTTTTGCTCGGTTTCGGATTTGCGATATGAATTTCCCCTGGCGCTATTTTCGTGCCGCATCAATATTATCATTTATGGAAACGATGTTATGACACCTCGGCTTTTGAGGTACTTAGGCCGTGCATACACGAGGCATGAATATTTACTAGCAAAAGTTTCGCGCTACTCCTGATTTCATCGTTTCCATGGGTGATCGATGACACGAATGATTGACGATATTTCTGCTCATTTTTTACTACTCTGAAAGAAAAATCTAGTACTATTGACAGAAAAATATAGTCATGGGGGATTAGGATAAAATATTCTAAATTTTACTATATACAGCTTTGCATTATTCAAAATATTCGTATTGTAGTAATTAGCATATTTTATAGTAGTTGTAGATGTACATTCAAGTGAAACTCATATATGTATAGTAATAGTTATGAAAAAACGAAGGAATTATGATCATGTAAGGGAAGTTCACATATTTTGTATATTAAGAACTGTTATTTACTAAAGTAAAAAAAAAACAATTTCATTAGTGCTTTTTACTACACATAATAACTAATTGCAATGCTTGACGTTTTACTATACTGAATAGTAAAAATGAATATATTTATAACTAAATGTACTATACTATATAAAAATTAAAATATCTTATATTTTCCTAGAATACAGGATGTACCAGAATCCCCGTACTTAAAAGAAATCCAATATTCCTTTCTGAATTTTAACTCGAAAAGTCCTTTGCCACTTTTTACAAAACTCAAAATCAAGAAAGTTATCTACATTTGAAATTCAAACAATAAACCCGCTTTTACGAAAAGTGGGGATAAAAACCACGTACCGAAATTTACTTCAATTTTCTTCATATTTTTCTAAGTCTATAAGTCCTCTGCCATTTTTCGCAAAACTCAAAATCAAAAAAGATATTCATGTTAGAAGTTTCAACCAATCAGATTTCTCAGATTTCAAACTTGAACATCTTTTTTGGTTTTCAGTTTTGTGAAAAGTTGCAAAGGATTTTTCAACTCAGAAAAATATGAAGAAAATTTGGTTATAGTTTGGTTCGTTGTTTTTATCCCCACTTGTCGAAAAAGCGCATTTATTGTTTAAATTTAAAACTTGAATAACTTTTTTGATTTTGAGTTTTGTAAAAAGTGGCAAAGGACTTTTCGACTTGAAATTAAAAAGGAATTTCGGATTTCATTTTTGTACGAGGATTTTGGTACTACACCCTGTATGGTAATTTGTACAATATTTGAATACAAATCACTAGGTTTTTTTTCTCAGTGCAGAAATCCCTTTTCTTCCTATATGTATTTAAACACAATAAAGCTATTTTTATTTTATTTTATTTTACATATTTATTTAAGATGATTGAAATTAAAAATAGCTTATATTTTGAATCATAATCAAATACTAATAAAGAAGATAAGGCAAGTACTCATGTTTTAAAAAAAAGGGATTTTCGGACAATAATACAGAATATGAAATAATAAAACACAAATATAGAATACATAGAAAAAATTAATGTTTTAGAGAAAAACAGTTTTTTTAAAAGAAAATACTAATTTATAGTACTAATTATTTATTCAGTTCATTCAATTATACATTATCAATTATATTATTTATATAGTTTATTTAAAACTATTGAAATGCACTTTTCAATAATTTTTAAATAATAATGGGAAAAATTAGAATTGAAAAAAAGTCATTTCAATAATTTTGAGTCATAATGAAATACCAATAAAAAAAGTAAAGGAAACAGTAATATATTGGAATAAACAAACAATCTTGTCAGTAAAATTCATAAAAATTGTCTTTCCATTCATAACTGAGAGAAAAATTTAGTACCTACTTGTTTTTTTCAAAAATATAGTAATGTGGGATCGAGATGAAATATGGTAAATTTTACTAAATGCAATATTGTACTATTCAAGATATTCGTATTGTAGTAATTGGCGTATACAGGGTGCGCCACCAAAATCCGGACAAATTCAACAAAAAATTCATTACAAATATTTGTCATGAATAAATTTATTTAAAAAAAAAACCTTTTTA
>JAPYZL010070164.1:0-11988 GCA_030522825.1 Platygaster orseoliae | reverse complement strand
TGGAGTAAATGAAGCAACCTGAAATCGCTCAGTTACGCCATCTTTGGCAGACGTGGGAAATCGATTTTTCGATGCTCGAGTTGTGAAAATTATATTTAACGTATATGAAAGGATTTTTAAAAAAACTGCGTATACATCAATTTAGAGAACTTTCTGGTATTTACATTAATTACTTCATAGATTTCTAGAATTTAATGCTTTTGTATTCCAAATTTTGTAAAACTGATTCGAGTATTTTAAAGATATGTGGTATTTATACTTCTTTCCATATTTGTCAACATACATCCAATTCGGTCTAATTATCGACTTTTTTAATACATTATTACTATTTTGCATTTTATTATATTTATCACATTTTGTACGATTTTCTAGTTCTTTTGTGGATCACTACATGGAGTTCTAGAATTTGATGTAATGAAATTTTATTTGATGATGAAAAACACTGAAACGGAAACTTTTGGAACGTTTTTTCGGCCATTTTTTATGTGCCGAACAATCTTCCATATACTTTTTGCGTGTACATTAAAATTTTCAGATAAACACTAAATAAGCCAGCAAAATTCCTGGAAATTTTGAAAAATTCAAGTAGAATTCCCGTATTTCCCGGAGGCTGGATACCCTGGAGCTACAACATTGAAAAGTAAAAAATGTAAAAGAGAATTGGGAACTCACTTGGTAATTTGAATGGGGCCGACTCGAAAGGATCCTCGGTTACATCTCCATAAGACATAACCAAACTCTCGCGACTTTTGACACCACCGATGCTGCTGCTGCTTCCTCTGCGAATTTTGTCAAACTCCGCGCCGAAAATGTGATCTTCTGTAAGCTGACTAAAAGGTTGAATGTCCTCGAAAGGGTTCCAAGTAGCAACCTCAGCACTCAGTGATCTACTTTCTGCAACAGTCGCGCTTGATAGTTCGCCCTGGAAAAAAAAGACAAGACATATATTACAGTTTGTTTCGCAAGCTAGAAACAAATTAATTTTATTTATTAATGAAAAACTTTGACTTTTAACTCGTATCATAAAACATGGCGAGTAAAATAAAAATTAAATTACGATCAGAGATAAAAAAAGTATAGTTGTAATTGTAATTGATGTTGAATAATCTAAATGAACATGCTACTCTACTTACAACACGTAGATGCGACGCACTGGCGCCGATTGTTGATCTAACGTCGTTAGATGACACCTCTTGTGACGTCACGTCATCTGCTCGGGGTTTTACTGAGGCTTCGTAAGGTGCTAAAAATTGCGATGTTTCATTTGCAAACACCCTAAAACAAAAACAAAAAAAAAGATTAAAATACGCTAAAGAAGTATCAAGTTTTAGCAACGCGCGCGCTGTCTGGTGGCCAGTCGCAGCGTAACCATGGATCAACATTGTCCATAATTGCAATGCATTCATATGTACTTTCCTGTTCTTCTTAATTTATTTCATGTAAAATCTTTTTTTTTTAATTTTTTAATCATTTCCCTGATTATTTATGCAAAATGAGCTTGATCATATACAGCCATTTTCAAGAAGTAAAACTCGATTGTGTTCGTAAAAAAAGCAAATCAAAAGGCAAAAACCTTTCTTACTCTCCAATCACGTTTGGTTTTGAGGAATTTAATTTTTAACACATAAAAATACAAGAATAAAGACTTAAAGTCATAGTAATCTATAGAAATACAGTTTTCTGAAAAATCCAAAGAAATATTAAAGAACTATGAAACTTTGAATAGCGAAGAATTGAATTATGAAAAAAGTTAATAACTAACTATAGAAATACTAACAAAGTGAAAAAATTTATGTAAATGTAATGTTCTCAGAAATAGATGAAAATATTAAAAATAAATTAAAACTTAAATTTTATAACATCTATATAATTTCAAAAATCTGAGAACGATCTATAGTATTGCTAAAAAATCCTGTAAAATTATATGTTATTGTAATATAATTGAAATATGATGTTCTCAAAAATTTTTAAAACTCTCATCCTAGAGCATGTTACTTTAAAAACCTATATATAAAAATCTATGGAATACAATGAATTTCTTCAAATTATATAAAAATCTAAACAAGTATGAAAAAAACATAACTGGAACTCATGACAAAATTTATCAAAATTTCAGAAAATCCTACAAAACTTTATAGATAACGTAAAAAAAGAAAATTCTAAAATATTATTGTCTCAAAAATCTATGAAATATTTAAAAAAATTTCAAACTTCAATTATCACAATATTGAATATTCTATAAAACTACATAGAAATCACAATTTATAATGTAAAAATATAAAATGAAATTTAAATTGAAAACTTACGAACAATTTATATTGATACATAAAACTTTTGTAAAATAACATTGAATAAATCCGTAAAAATGTAATCCCGGATTTTTACTACCCCGCAAATTACACTCAACTACACAAATTTGTTCACTATTTTTCTTTTTTCCACTAAGACCCCCGTGCAATATTTTTTAAATTAAAACTCATTTGAAAAATAAAAAACAGTAGTTTCTATAAATTCAATTTATACCCAACGTTGGTGAGATTTTCAATGTTGTAGCATAAAGATTTAGAAAAAAATAAAAATACTAGAAATTCTGCAACTTTTTTGTAAATAACAATAAAAATCTGCGTAGATTCTACTTTTTCAGAAACTTATAAAATTCTTAAACCTTTATTTCGAATTCTAGAATGTTGAAATCCGTAAAAATACCATATAATTTTTTAAACTGTATAAATATAAATACGAAAAAAATATTATTGGGGATTTGCATAAAAAATATTATTCCATAAAATCCAATTTATACCCAAAATCGCTCAAATTTTTAATATTGTGGCATCAAATTTCAGAAAGAAATAAAAACACTAAAAAATATTACAAGTTTTTTTTAAAAACACAAAAAACGAAAATTTCAGAAATCTGTGTAGACATTACTTTATAAAAAATTTATAAAATTCTCGAAAAATTTTTACAGCTTCGAATTCTAAAATCTCGAAATCCATGAAAAATACCTTAAAATTCTTTAAACAACTAAACCTAACTTAACTTAACTCATTTTCAAAAGTAAACTCAAGTACTATGGTTTATTTTAATTCTATATAATAATAATAATAATAATAATAATAATAATAATAATAATAATAATAATAATAATAATAACAATAATAATAAATAGTTGCAAACGATTTCTAATTTTTGAAATTTCCAAGAAACTTAATAAAATTTGCAACGTGCGTTTGCAAGTCGCTTCTAGCTATTTTATCCTTCTTTAATTTAAAATAAAAATAAAAAAAAGCAAATTGCAAACTCACTTATTGAAAGCACTTGTGTCGCTGACATTTCTCCTGTGGCGTGAAGCAAGCTGATTGGGACTTTCTGGGGGAGAGGTGCTCGAACTAATATTTTGACTGAGACTTTCTGTTTTATTCACGGGCTTCGGCAACACCTGCAGGTTCAGTTGCAAGGGAGGAACAGGATTCGTGGGAGTTGTCAATTTTGGAGTGATTTTCGGGGATCCAGGTTTTGGTGCCACAGGTGGCGGAATTTTTCCAGGAGGCGGCATCGATCTTGCGTCGTCCTTAAAAGGATCTGGGTAACCTGAAAAAAATTATGAAAAATGGTTAGTTGTAAAACAATCACACTTTAACTACAAAATGCTATTTTTCACAAAGTAATGGCGAAAAAAAAACTAGAATAAATATAATATTCGATGATAAAACTTTGAAATTTTTGATTTGTTTTAATACAAATAAACAGCTGTAAGAAAAATTTAGAAATTAAGTAAAATTTTCTACATTAGTTCTGGAATTTTCATACATTATTTATTAGAAAACTTGTATCATCTTCAATTTGATACAAAAATAAACGTAGTAAAAAATACTTGAAAATTACCACGAATAATGTTCATAAAAATAAGTAAATTTTCACTATATTGAAATTCTTGCAATCTTAAAAATTTTCAAATATCTCACTTTACGAATTTCTCTTATCAATCACATTTCTACAGTTTTGAAAATTGCTTGAATATTTTAATTTCACGAAATTTAGTGATTTCTTACAATGTCAGTCTTCTTGGAAATTTCAAAGTTATAATAATTTAGTATTCCTAGAGTGGGAAAACTTTATGAAATTGTAATTGAATAACAAAATTTCCAAAAATGTTGAAAATAACTAAAATTTTCTTAGTAAAATTGCTAAAATTGTTAAAATATTCCTATTTTCATAATTTCTGAATTTTATTATATTTACTTATATTTTGTCTCGAATTTCTATACTTTTAAATTTTTTTAAATTCTAAAATTAATTAATTTTGCAAAAGTCCTATGATTTTGAAAATATTCTAAATGTGACAAGAATTATAAAATGATAATTCGAGAAAAAAAATGTGGTGTAGCCACCTAGCGAGCACAAGCGTACTAACTGATTTGCATAAAAATGAGTCATTTTTTACAATATTGAAATTCTTGTAATCTCCAAAATTCTCAAATATCTGACAACTTTTCGAATTCTACAATTTTGAAAATTGCTTGAATATTTCAATTCCACAAAAATTTGGTGAATTTTCAGAAAGTCAGTCTTCTGAAATATTTCAAAATTATAATAATAATTCACAGGGTTCCTAGAGTGGGAAAAATGTATAGATGTAATTTTCAAAACTGCTTAGGGGCGCCAAATTCCTAAATCTAGCAATGGGTTCATGGGATTGAAACAAAAATAACGCCAAACAATTTCAATGATACTCTTCATTTTATTTCTTTTATATTTTTAAAATGTATTTTCTGTTTTTTCTTTACCTGAAGCTGGAAAAAGAGCCTCTAAATGTTTTTCCTCGACAGCGTGGGGTCGTGAATCGAAAAAATAAGGACTCTTGCCTTGAACTGTCACGGGTGACTGTTGAGTCATTGGTGAATGGCTCATTAAAGGACTCGGCGACTGAACGAAGGCAATATTTTGACTCGGGGAGACCGGAATAAAAGACGACGTCGTCTGGCTTCCACCAGGAGTCACAGGACCCATGTTTTGTCCAGGTTGCATCAAGTACGAACCCTTAGTAAAATATTTTGTTATAACCAAAACTTCCATTCATTCAATCCAATCAAAATCCAAAACAAAATTTTTCTCTATTTTGTTAAACAATATGTTTAGGATATTATTATTCTGTAGAAACGAAAAAATTGGTTCGGATATTACGTTTCATAACCGTAGTATTTTCACAAAAAACACATAGAAAATGAATAGTCAACTACCTGTGGTACGTTCACTGGTGTGACTTGTCGGTTGACTTGTCCATAAGGCAGGGCATTCGAGCCTTGCTGATTTCCTTGGCCAGATATTTGGCTCGTAACCTGGTTGCCTAAATTGATAAAGCCACTTGTCACATTTTGACCCTTAGGCCTTTGCCTCGGTGTGACGGATGTTCCCTCAATGGTCGTCGCCACTGGCGCTGGTTTTGTGATTTTCAGCGATGAGGAGCGCTTTATGCCGTCTGATTCCATAGTTGGCGAAGGCAAATTCTCGATAGAAGGTGTCGCAACATTCTTATAAAAAAAACAACAAAATTGCTCGTTTTTAAATCTAGCAATCTGTTATCTATTCCCTATATAAGAAAAAAGCAACTTCTTTAGATTCCCATTATTTTCCCGTCAATTCTTGTCAATTCTTCTTATTTTCCATCCATTCCCTTTATTTCCCGTCAATTCCCCTAATTTCCCGTAAATTTCCCGTAAATTTTCATTATATAAATATTACATAAACAATTTAAACATTATAAAATTAAAATAACAAACTTCGATTCCTTTTATTTCATGTCATTTTCTGTCAATTTCGTTATTTCCCCTCAATTCCCATTATAAAAATATTGCATAAACAATGAGTATTTTAAAAATAATGTTAACTGTTAGCTTATTCCCGTTAGTCAATTCTCGTCATTTTTCGTTAATTACCTTTATTTCCCATCAATTTCTGTTATTTCCCGTCAATTCTCATTATGTCAATATTGCATGAACAATATAAACATTATGAAATTAGAATAAGAAACATCAATTCCTTTTATTTTCTGTCAATTTTCGTTATTTACTCTCAATTCCCATTATAAAAATATTGCATAAACAATAGACATTGTAAAAATAATGTTAACTGTTAGTTTATTCCCCTTAGCAAATTCTCGTCATTTTTCGTCAATTCCCGCCAATCCCTCTTATTTCTCATCAATTCCCTTTATTTCTCGTCAATTCCCTTTATTTCTCGTCAATTCCCTTTATTTCTCGTCAATTCCCGTTAATTCCAGTCAATTTTCGTCATTTCCCGTCAATTCTCATTATATCAATATTCTATAAACAATATAAAAATTATAAAATTAAAATAACAAACATCAATTCCTTTTATTTTCTGTCAATTTTTGTTATTTTCTCATAATTCCCATTATAAAAATATTGCATCAACAAAAAACATTGTAAAAATAATGTCAACTGTTAGTCAATTCCCCTTATTTCCCATCAATTCCCGTCAATTCTCATTATAACAATATTACATAAACAATATAAACATTATAAAACTAAAATAACAAACACAAATTCCTTTTATTACACGTCACTTTCTGTCAATTTGCGTTATTTTTCCTCAATTCCTATTATAAAAATATTGCATAAACAATAAATATTGTAAAAATAATCTTAACTGTTAGTTTTATTATCTATAAATTAAAAAAAGTTATTTGCTGTTATTTATATTAAATATAATCTATGTTTATCCTACTTTTTAGCTGGTTTTTATCTGAGTTAAAAAAAAACTTTTTTTCAATAATCTTACTTTATTTTTAATCTAATTTGTTTGACTTTAAAAAAATATATCTAATACCTAACCTCCTATACCTTAAATGAACTTTCTATATACTTTAATTTTCTTTTAATTTTCATTAACTTTAAATATTATCTATAAAATTTCCTTAGATACATTAAAAATTTGTTTATTTATTCATTCAAACTTCTCCGCCCTGCAATAATTCATCTAGACTCATTTTTTCTTCCAAAACTTGTATTTTTTCTTTTCTTGTACAGAGATCTTGAATATTCCATAACAAATTTTTTTTTCAATTCATTGTAATTAATATTGATTTTGAAATGACAAAAAAATGTACATTTATTTATTTATATAATAAATAAGTACCATTATCTTTTGAAACTTGGCCAATCAGTTTTATCTTCCTTCTTCTTGGAAGTTCAGTATTTTCGTTTGAATTCTTTATTTTAACCAAAATTTTGAATTTACCATCTGTTACTGAACCATAATTAAAATTTCCTTTTTTTTCTTCTTTTTCAAATTCACAATAAATTAATCCCTCTATTTTTGAAAAAATCACAATTTATCGATACTTTTCACTAATCTTTATACAAACATTATTAATAATTATTATTATTAAACATTAATGTCTACATAGATGGAAATCATTCACATCACAAATCTGGCCAAATTCAGAGATTTTTACTTAAACCTTCAACCGAAACTGAATGGGGGTTTTTTAGCCCCCCCCCCCCCCTAGTATTATAAAATACATGGTTCGGAAGAATGAATTTCCGGATAAAAAATTTACACATATTTGAATTCTCTTTGTTTGTCTTACATGGACATTCTCGACCGGATTTTTCATGTCACGCAGAGCAAACGCGACGTGAGAGACCTGGTATATGTCGGGTCTAAGATCTGGGTCGGGTTCCAGCATGAATTGAATTAGCTTGTGCATTCCGTCGCTGTACCTGTCAAGAAATTTTTTTATGTCCAAAGTATAAAATAGAAGACTAGTAGATATCTGTAACATATTGCTTTGTCCAAGTTAACATTCAATTGTTTCACATTAAAGTTTCGTTTGTAAAATACAATTTCCTATGTAGTTGAAATTGACTATACGAACTTTGAACGTCGAGGGATCTTGAATTTGCCAGACAGGATAGCCAAAGTGCTGTCGTTGAAAGGGTAAGAGTAAAAGCACATTTTGTACAGCAAACAGCCCAGCGCCTGCATTAATATACATGAATTACATTTAGTATTTGATGTTACAAATTTTTACAGAAAACTAAAAAATTTTGGGTTTGAATAGTGAATAGAAACACTTTCAAAGTGACCCTGTGTTATTTTTCAGATTTCATAATGATTGTGGATTATTTTGCTTATTAACTAAAAAAGAAACAATTTCGCCATTCTCAAATAAGACTTTTTATGCAATTGGGGCATTAGGAAGGCTGAAAAATTTTTATATAAAAAAGTTTTTGAAATTTGAAAATGAAAATTTATTATTTTGACTTCGTAAATTTACCATACATTAAAAATTTATGAATATATGCAGTTATGTCAAGAATATTTCCCCCAAATATTTTGCTTGTATAATACAAAAATATTTTGAGTACCCCTGATTATGATTTAAGTCAAAATATAATGTGGGGCCAAAAGTTAAAAATGTTGAGGTAGAAGGGTGCTAAATGTTGAATGATTTTTGTGCGTTTCACAAAAAATTTCTCATAATAACCTAACCTCACAATATTTCAAGTCATATATGACACGAACCTGAAAGTAATACAATCTTTACTATCCTGACAACAATTTTGTATTTCGCTCACCCATATATCTGCTTTCGTGCCAATTGTCTTGCCCGAATATAAATCCACCATTTCGGGTGATCTGAAACTGGGGGTCGTGTATTTTGACACCTCCTCTTCCACTACTGCGGCACCTTGAGTGCTCGGATCCAAGACCTTGCCCGTGGCCGAGCCGAAATCACAAAGTACATAGTGTCCGGAATCGTCCAAAAGGATGTTTTCTGTCTATAACATTTTTTTGCACAGTATAATTTTCACCCAGAACGAAGTTTTTTGTTTTTCGTTGATTGTCTATTACTTTATTATATAATTTTATAGTTTTTTGAGAAAATAGTCTCTGTGTAGATTATGAGTATTTTATGGATTCCGAGTGTTTTTAGTGTTTTTATAAATTGTGAAAATTTCTAAAATTTTATGCTCTCGAATTTATGGGATTTTTGATATGTTTAGAGATTTTTTAGAAAATAATTTCTACATAGAATTTCAGTATATCATAGATTTCTATCATTATCAGTCTTTAGTATTTTTCAGCATTTATAAATCTTTGTAGCAATTTGTAGGAGTTTTATAGATTTTTAATATTATTATGAATGACTATGTAGATTTTCAGAATTTGATGCTCCTAGTTTTGAAGTTTCATAGATTTCTATCACTTACAGTATTTTTTCTATTATATGAATATTTATACGATTCAGAGGATTTTCTAATATTATATTTTCGTGGATTTTTGTATAGATTTTTAGAATTAGATACTCTAGGATTTCAAGTTATATAGATTTTTAGTAATTTACGGATTTTCAAAGAAGCTCTACCAACATGGATTTTGAGTGTTTATAAATTTCTGGTATTTTTCGTATTTATCAAATTTTTTTGTTCATCTGTGGATCACTATTCAGGTTTTTGGATTTTGATACTCTCGAATTCAAGGTAAATTCTATTTCATAAATATAAAAAGATTTTTTAAAACACTGTTTATTAATCAATTTGGAGAACTTTCTGCTATTATAATGAATTACTGTATAGATTTCTAGAATTCAATTCTTTCGTATTCAAAATATCATAGATTTTTATTACCATCAGTATTATTAGTATTATTTCAGTATGTATATGATTCAAAATATTTGCTGATATTTTTTTGGATTTCTGTAAAGATTTTTAGAATCAGATACTCTAGGATTTTAAGTTATCTAGATCTTTAGTAATTTATGGATTTTCAAAGTAGTTTTATCAACATAGATTTTGGGTGTTTATAAATTTCTAGTATTTTTCGTACTTTTTCGTATTTATCAAATTTTTTTTTTGTTCTTCTGTGGATCGTTATTTGGATTTCTGGGATTTGATACTCTCGAATTCAAAGTAAATTATATTTGACGTATATAAAAGGATTTTAGAAAAACTGCTTATGCATCAATTTAGAGAATTTTCTGCTATTTAAATGAATGACTGTATAGATTTCTAGAATTCAATGCTTTTTTATTCAAAATTTTATAAAACTAATTAGAGTATTTTAACGATATCTGGTATTTATACTTCTTCCCATATTTGTCAACATTCATAAAATTCGGTCTAATTCTCTACTTTTTTAATACATTTTTACTATTTTACATTTTCTTTACATTCATCACATTTTGTACGATTTTCTATTTCTTTTGTGGATCACTACTTAGATTTCTAGGATTCGATGTAATAAAATTTTATTTGATGATGGAAAACACTGTAATGAAAGCTTTTGGAACGTTTTTTTTTAGCCATTTTGTATGTGTCGAACAATCTTCTATCTACTTTTTTCGTGTAAATTTAAAGTTTTCAATACGCAATAAGAAAGCCAGGAAAAATTCCGGAGGTTTCGAAAAATTCAAGTATAATTCCCGGATTTTTCCAGGAGACAAAAATTCAAGTAGAATTTCAGGATTTCCCGGAAGCTGGACACCCTGATTACTCCACATTTTTAACACACTTCTAAACAGTTTTTTTTTTCAACGAATTTGGTTTTTATTTTATTTATTTATTTTTTTTTTTATCAAAAAGTTTTCAACCAAAATTCAAAATACTTAAATTGGTGCCCAAAATTCAAGACCATTCATGATTGCACTAGAAAAAAATTATAAATTATCAAAAGTTTTTCACGAGAAATGAATGAAAAGTTCATTGTTGAAAATAATAAAAGTTTTACTGGTTTTTCCCTTGATTTCTGTTATTTTGTAGAGTATTCAATATCGTAATAATTGAAGTTTAAAAAATTTTGAATTATTTCATACATTTTTGAGCCAATAATATTTTAGATTTTTCTTTTTTTACGTTATATATAAAGTTCTGTAGGATTTTCTGAAATTTTTATAAATCATGAGAAATTTCTTACTTTGATGTCTCTGTGCGTAATCGGCGTCCGGCAATGATGGAAACGCGAAATCCCTTCGCAAACGTCGCAAAAGATTTTCAAGATCTCAGATTCCTCCAATCCGCCATCGTCCATTCTAATAAAAACAAATATTTACTCAATTAAACCAACGGTTTTCAAGAAATAGCACATTTTAACAGTCAAGAGAGCTCCAAGTGTATTTTTTTCAGCTCTCTCTCAATTTTTTACAATGAAAACATACTTTTCTTCCATCAGTGTAAAGACATCACACTTGCAGTGAGGCATCATGAGCAAAAGTTCATACACTCCTTTGCCAATGTGTGTCACTTTGCTGTCGATGTATCCAATAATGTTCTTGTGCCCGTTCATTTTTTTCTGAAAAATTATACTCCGGTTATTTCACTTAAAAAAAAAAAACACTACCATTGACTTGATGCTATAGACTGACAATTCACAAAGTTTACAAGTTTTTCGGGAATTATTTGTCGGTGACGTTACCATATTAACGTTAAGTTTATTCATCCTTTCAAACAGTTTTTTAGTCAACATATTACACATATAAAACTCAATTATTGCATTGTATGAATTTGCAGTTTTAAAAAAATTAGCACTAAATTTTGCTCAATTATAAATTTCGTCATTGGACATGCAGTAAAAATATTTATTCCTCCTAATATTGATTTGCTTTTTGGAAATAATTCATTGAAATTTTTACATGGTATACATTGAGCAGTATATACCAACATAAAAAATTAAGCACAAAAATGAAATCCAGAATCGCCATAAAATCGATTTTTTTTAGTATGTTGAAACTCAAAAATTAAGATTTTATTTGGTTAGAATAAAAAAATTAGTCTTTACTTAAATTTCTAATCAATGTTTTGGAGAAAATTTTTTAGATTTTAGTTTTTTTTTATTTCTGAAAAAAAGTATTTTTCCCATGCATCCGTAAAAAAGGCCACTTTATTTCTATGGAATGCGGGAACAAAAGCCCTTTTTTGGGGTACTCGGAAATCAGCGAGAAATATCAACAAAAACCCTGGGAAA
>JAPYZL010070120.1:8044-20730 GCA_030522825.1 Platygaster orseoliae | reverse complement strand
GCGCGTCAATCCGTCGCGGCGCGAGAAAAAAATTCGTTTTCCACATTTCCAAAGTGAAATACAATTTTTTTTTGAACAAACTAAAGGATGAAGGTTTGTTCTAAATGAGTACAAAATTTCAAACCAATCGTGTATGGTAAGATCGCAAATTGTTTATGAATTTGTTATTAAAAAATTGTTTTTTTGAAAAATATTGCTTTTTATCTAGATCATTCAGTGGAGGGTATATTTATTAATAATCGATATAAATTTCATTGAATTATCTTTTACAAAATAATAAACAAAAAAACTGAATTTTTCAAAATCCTTGAAATTGTTTTTTTGTATGGTCAAATACTTCACAAATAACCAATTTATTCAACAATTCAGATTTTCATCGAAAAAAGTTGTCACACTTGACATGGTTTGACTCATGTACGAAATCGCTAAAAATCTAAAAATAAGTTGGAGTATCCAATTTTAGAAATTCTAGGAATCCATCAAATAACTAGAAAGTCTTTCAAATCACACAAACGCTGAAGATATACTAAAAGTGATGGAAATCTATGAGTACTGTTTTTTAAAAAATCAATTTTAATACTCAAAATTGTTGAAATTTTCGATGCAATAGCATCAAATTAGAGAAATCTATTGAGCAGTTCGTACAAAATTAAAAAACTTTATAAATAACATACAACATACTATATAAAAATTCTAGAAATATTTGTAGATATTATTTTATCAAAAACCTAAAAAAACATTTAAAAATTCTTTCAACTTAAATTTCTGGAGCATGTAACTCTAGAAAGCTATAAAAAAATCAATAAAAATATGAAAAATACTCAAAAGCATTGAGAAAAGAAAAAATTACACCTCAGTGATTTTAAAATCACAAAAAGCAAAATCCACTATATTATATACGTATATGAAAAATGTACAAAATTTGAAAAATTCTAACATCCCGAAGAAAATATTTCTGCTCAAACCCCTGCTGTAATTATTGGAATTTTCTACAATTTTTGCAGTGTGGGAACTTATTCTTTTTTTTATATTGCTGATATCATTAGTTTTTAAAAAAATATCACATACACTTATTTTTTCTTTTTGTCATATTTCAAAAATTAACGGAAACACATCGTTTTAAAAAGTTGAACAAAGTGACATCATTTGCATGCTCAGTATATCTATGTATACGAAATAAAAAATTCACTTTTCACTCATTTTTCAAAGAAACAGAAAAATGTGTATCGTTTTTTTTTTTTTTTTGAAAATGATAGATACACATGTTGCCAAATTTCCATGTAACTTCTTAAATTGCTTTCATTTCATGACTTGTAGGACCGATGACGATCGTCGAGATAAGCAAAGCCACCGAGAAAAGGATAGGAATAAAGACAGAGACAGGCACAGGGACAGATCGAATAAGGATCGCAGGGACAGGGAGAGGGAAAGAGACAGGGGTAACCGAGAACACAGCCATAGGACGAAAGAGTCCAGACATTACAGAAGTCGGAGTAGGGACCATTACCGTGAACGGAGTAAGGATAAGGAAAGGGATCGTTATCGTGACAGGTAATATATAAAAAAATGATTGTTGAATATTCGACCTAGAGTTTCTATGGAAACATCGTACACATTTTTTGTTTTTATCGTGTAGTTTGATTGAATTCATTGCTGTTTTTCAGGAGAAATTCGCCTTACAATTTCGCTGCAGACCTGGCACGTGAACGAGAACGACAGAGAAGAGACTAAATTCCTCCAAATTCTGATTTACAACACTGTCAGTGAAGAATACTGACACTGAATACTTTAACTGGATGAGAAAAATTTGAGAAAAAATTATGTGATCGAGTTCGTTAAATATTATTCACCACTGATTTGTAGATCCATACGTTTTTTACGTAACAATTATGAAAAAACTGTAAGTTTTACATTTCGTATGTTTCATTGAGAATCCAGTGGGAACTTGGAATTATTTAAGGAATATATGTAAAAGATGTATGAGTTACTTCACGGAAAAAAATATACTGAATTTTTGATATGACAAGTAGTGAAGAGTATGGTTACTTACCTTGAATTTCTACCGTTTTTGGTGTGGGAAAACTCTGAAAATTTCATGGTGTAGTTTTTGGTGTTTGATACACAATTACTTTTAAATATCCACTTACATTACCAAGAGCAATTTGTCAAAAACCGCAAAAAGCATTGTAGAGTAATTTTTATTTTTTCTAAAAAAGGGACGGAATAGTGAATGAATAAAAATTTACATAAAAGTGATACAAGTTTTTATATTAAAAGTATAATATAGAAATAACTTTTATCAAATATAAACATCAGATAGTTACTGTTCAACAGGCAAATATTCATCTTTTTTACTTTTGTTTATCTCCTAATATCCTCTCAATTTTTCCATGTCTCTCAACTTTTCGGTAATCTCCTAAATTTTGTAAATCTCGCCTACGTATGTATAATTATTTACAACATTTTTGCGCCTCTTCCAACTTTTGATAGCGAATCCAGTTTTTCCACATCGTCCAACTCTCGCTTTACCTTGATAGGTACTTTTTTATCGCAGTTTTTATTGTCCCACAAAACGCTCGTAATTTTGATTTTCCACAGATTATACAATAGAGCGCGTAAACGAATTTATCGTAATTTGGCACTTGAAAAGTGTGAATTCTCAATCAGTCTTTGAAAAAGTGAAAAAAAAGTTATTGTTACTCGTTTTGTACACGACGAAATATCGAAAATGAGTTATCACACAGTCGTTTTTTTCTTCATCTATGACTTATCAGTTAATTTTTTTAAGTACATTTCGATTATCGTAACTGAGATAAAAATTATGCTTTAAGTAATTCGAGCGATCGCAAAGAGTGCAAAATACTGATGCCTTTTTTGCTAAAAGTAAATCTGCAATTACATTAAAAAAGTTTCTGAAAAGTACAAATATATCATTTTTATGTTCCTTAAGAATAAGTTGTAACTTACACATACGCAACAATTGTTTTGTACTTTGTATAGAAGTTCGTTCCATGAAATCAATTTCTTTAAATAGATGATTTCTTTAGATTTTAATGTTAATTAAAAATCCCAAGTTAAATGACTGATTTTTTGAGGTCATAGATTCCATGAAGAATTTTTGTACAAAGTACGTTTTACGTCGTATTTTCTTAATTCAGTATCAGTCTCAGTCTTACAAACATACTGAATATTCGAGGAAAGGAACATTCAGTAGGCCCCTTAACATTCCTGGTTGTTTTTTGTTTTTTCTTTAATTGTGGAAGCAGGAATGAAAATTTATCGGAAAGAACAAGACCTTGAATGGGAAAATCGTATTTCGTAAAAGTGGTATATTTTTTTCTTTTCATATTTATGTTTGTTATGTAATTTACCTCAGTTTAAAATGAAACTGGAAACTTTATTCACAGAGGCTCTCTTCAAAAAAAAGAGATAACTGTGAAATCGACGTATTTTACAAAAATGATACCACAATCTACATATTTTTTGTTTTTGTAAAAAAAAAAAAATCAAAAAAATGCATTTTTATTACAGAAACGCGATTTCACCATTTCATAAATGCCCATCACTGAAACAGTATTGAAATGCCATAAAAAAAAGTTTTAAATTAGAGAAATAGGTAACAACGAACAAAAAAGGATTTCAAATAACGTGATGTCATAAATTTTACGAGCTTGAAATTTTCTCGTAAAGTAAAAGAAATATAAATCATGTACACAGTCAGTATTCTAATCGATCTAAATAAAAAATGCGAGATAAAAAACCTTACTTAGAAATATTCAACTAGGCCCTCCATTTTACGGGTATCTAAAACAATTTACAGCTAAACAAACCTAAACCTAATTTTGCACAGATACAAAGCTAATTCGTTGCGATAGGATTTTCTTGGAATTATTTTAAACATAAATATTATTTTCAAGACAATTCCAATGATTGAAAATTTCTAAACTTCAAGGTCTTGCGCTTGAAATAAAAAAGACACTTTCAAACTTGACATTCTTACCTCGTTCATTTCACATCAGGAATGCAAATAGAATAAAAAAAAGTATTAACTCGTAAAATATTCTAAGTCTAAAATATGATAGATTTCTTCCCCTCACCACTGAGCTAACATTATTACAATCTAGGCTCAAGCATTCCCGAACGCGTTTTTTTCTTATTGAAGAGCTTTTTTTATAGGCTGCATTTGTTTGTAAAAATATATACTAATGAGAACCTGATGTCCAGTAGCTTATGAGCACTGCAAGCGAGGAATCTGAAAAAATCGAGTTTTATTCCATGAATAAACGAAGATCTATGTAAGTGAAGTTTCTCAAAATGCAGAAATCTTTCTGAAACATTTCTAATAACTTCTGTAGCGTTATGTGTCATGAAAATTTGTTACCTGCGTCTCCGATATATGATAGGCGAGAAAAGGAAGAATATTGGCCTGCGAAACCTTGCGAGATTCTGGCGGATAATCAATGGTCCCCCCTTAAAAGCTCCATGAGGAAGGAGCTGCCCTCGCCTTCCGCCCTTTTCGCGCTCAGCAGCTCCTTCCCAGCTTGGCACGTCCTCTGGAGGTCCGGAATCCTCAAGAGGAGCTCGCCGAATTTGGCCGGCATTTCCGGGTACCTCGCGATCGTGTACTGCTGAAGGGCCTGCAGAGCTTTTTCCTGTGAGGCCCGCACTTTTTCCGGCTCTTTCAGCTCGCTGGCGTCCGACGTCAGCAACACTATCACCTTTTGCCCAAGACATTTTTCATCAGAAACAGAAACACCCAATCTTTGCACATTCAATGCTGTATCATGATTAACCGAAATTGCAGCATAAGCAAAAAAAACTATTCAAAGATTGAAGTTAGACTAAAACAATAAGAAAATTCGGACATTAAATCGGATGGATATAAAAATTCAAACTAATTTTAAAAAAACATACCTTCATCGCCACGTACTCGTACCGGTCGACCCTGAGCCTCCTCAAATTATTCGTAAACGCCAGCATCCTTTCAATACAGCTCTCCAGCCCCAACTGCCTGGCCTGTTCCAAGGTAATGGACTTGCCAAGCGACACCCTGATTTCCCCTGGACTGCTCATGCTCCGGAAGCAGCACGAGAACAGCAAAAGCTCGCACCAGGAATTGATGAGCAAACATATTTGGTCGTCGATGGATATGTTCTTGAATAGTGGCAAGCTCTTGCACCATTTCACAATTTTGTAAAGTCTGTGATCGGCGATATTGCACAAGTTGGACAAAAAGTCCGGGTGTTGCGTCGGGTTCCCGTTGGGGTTATTGCTCGAGCTGTTGCAAGTCCCGGAATCCGGATGCTCGAGGTCAGCGGAAACGAAGGAACTCGACTCCTGGTTGCCGTTCGACGGGTTCGGACCATTGGAATCCGTCGAGTTGCTCAGGGCCGTGTCCGCGTTGAAAGGCGTGGCGCTGGTGGACTCGTTCGGCGTCGCGAGACCCTGATGAGCGGAAGTCCGCTCGTTGTCATTGTAATGCCAAAGGTGCTCGACATCCATAATGTCCTGCAGAAGTTGCGGTACGACTTGCATTTTGTGGGAGTGGTGTCTGGTCGAGTGGTGGTGTTCAAGGCCAGGCGGGGCTGGGCTGCGGCAGCTTCCGGTGGGTAGTTTGTCGCCCGACGAGACGTTTCCTGGGACTGAAAACAGAAATCAGGTGGTCAAAACGCAAATCCGTTCAATCCTCAAAAGCGAGCAACTCACCGATGAGACTCGAAGGCAAGGTGTAGGTACACTGGTACGTGCTCCTCCCGCCCCTTGTCCTGTCCTCCCTGATGGCCTCCAGCTTCATGCCCATGTTCAGGCACTTGTCGAACCTGCAGGCCGGGCACTTTTTCCTGGTGGCTACGGTCACTGGGCACCCGGCGCCTCTCAGGCAAACGTAGTTCTTCCGATTCTGCACGGTCCTCTTGAAGAATCCCTTGCAGGACTCGCAAGAGAAAATGCCGTAGTGGAAACCGCTGATTTTGTCGCCGCAAATGGGACAGGGGCTGTTGATGAGTTGCTGGCGGGTGGAGATTCCGGATGGGGCCGAGGAGACTCTGTTGCAGTCGTCTTGGTCGTCCGGGTGGACCTCGGAGGAAAGCTCTGGGGTCCCGGAAAAGTGCTGAGATCCTGAGGCGGACGAGCTTGGCTGATGCAACGAATTGCCTTGGTGATGGTGATGGTGATGATGCTGAGGGTGGCGCGGTTGCTGGACTGGCGAATGAGTTGGGGGGCTCAAGGAGCCGTAGCTGTAACAACTGCTCGAGGCGTCGGAGTTGTTTCGTGAGAGGGAATGGGACAGCGAGAGGGATGAGGTCGAGTTGTTGAAGCTGTGGCGGGAGAGGGAGAGGGAGGACGAAGGCACAGGACTCCCGGAACTCAGGGCTGAGTGACGCGCGGCGTGAGGGCTTTGGGTGGGAGAGCTGAAGACGCTGTAGGCTGAGTGGATGGCGGAGTCTGGCGAAGGTACCTGGTGGTATCGTTCGGTTTTTTAGAGGTGAGAGATGACCGGATTTTGAAAAAATTATGATAAACCACTTTTACCTGAGATCTGGTGTGGCTGTGTTTACTGAAATGGTGCCTCGGGTTGAGTACTGGACTGTGACTTGGCGTAGGGTTGTTGTAGCCCCCAAGAATTTTGCATACGAGCAACGGCAGATCACTCTGCTGCGTTTGCTCTTGACTTTCAAGCCCCCTTTGCTGCTGCTGCTGGATTTGCTGGGCATGGGACAAAGGTATTATCGTGTCATTGATGCACCCGCCCGTTGGATTCGGGCTCGATCGAAAATCCGGTTCGGGCTTTACTGGAAATTTTTGCTCTTGTGGCCCTGGACTTGGGTTGCATACCTGGACACCTTCCATGGAAGTGTCTTCCAACTCCTGTTGAAAAATAACGTGAAATTTATCTGTGAACGAACAGGTCTTGGGAGATTTGTCATGGCGACTTCTGACCTGGTTCATAATCGTGTTGGACGACATTTCCTGGTCAGACAGTTCGCCCTCCCAGGACATAGGGCGTTCCGGTTGCTGGAGCGAGCAATCGTCGATGGAACTACCGTCATCTTGACGATTTGCGGAGTCGCGTTTTTTCTTCGAGCGGAGATTCACGCCTCGGAAGTCGATTTTGCTGACCTCCCCGTCGCTGTCCTCCGCGTCGTCGATGCTCGTCGACTCCGTGGACTCGATACTGGCGCCGGAGTCGTTTGCGCCAGTACCGCAACTCGATACCACTGATACTGTCACGCCGTTTTGTCCACTGAGATATTTACAGACACTTTTACCTAAAAAGTGTAAACAAATTTAAGAATGAACATATTCGAGGTTCGATTGTTGAAATCGTAAGAAAATGAGCCTACCATCATGCACTTCGTAAGCTGGGGGAACGTTGATGGTGGTGACCGAGACGTTTTTTCCCGTCTCAGTGTTGCGAGACGAGATCCCGGACTGAGACTTCCAGGATTGCGTTGGGGCCCACCATCCCGGGCCCTCGGAGGGCCCATTTTGCTCAGACATTCTCAGCTAACGGATTGTAACGTTTCGGAATTACTCGAAATTCGGTTACTTTGAGTTACGGCGCTAACGTTGGCGGCGGCGCCGGCGGCGCTGCTACCAAGATTGCTCAGCATTCTGAGCAACCTTTGGTTTTCAGGGAGACTCTCCGGTGCGGAAATTTTCGGCACTTTTTGCCTTTCACCTTCGGCCTTTAACAAAAATAGTCAAATGTGGATTTCAGTTTCACATGAGGTACAAAAATTCTATTACGAAATGACACCTAAGTAATATTAATTATTAGAAACGTTTTTACCTTATAAAAAAAAAACTCCAAAAAGTTTCACTTCAAAAATTGAAATCTTAATCCTGGAATTTTCTGTTGGAAATCGCGAAAAAGCTGATTGAAGATGTTCGTTCTTAATTGAAAGGCTAGTTAGTTTTATAGTTGACAAGAATGAATGAAGGCTTCCGAAAATAGTGACGGAGGGCGTTTAAAATCACGGAGTACGAGCGTAGTGCCGCCTCCGCTAACCCCTGGAACGACTGGATTAAAGACGGCTGCCGGAACCTGTTCTCGCGATTTTTATCGATTAATAAAATAAATACATAATCGCGGTATCTGCATTCCAGTCGGGCCACCTCTCTGGTCAATCTGGTTGGCTGTCGCTCGTTCTTTAAGAGCTGACGAACTTACACCGATTATCTGACTAAGGCTTTTTACCCAAGCGTGAGAATTCAAACTGTGCTCTCACAGCTTTGGGATGACTTAAGGTACGAGAATTCAAAAAGTTGATAAGCAACATTTTGCAACGTTCTCCAAGTTGCTTTCAGGAAATTTGAAATTTAGACCATTTGTTAACTGAGAGTTGGTTCAAATGAGCAATTTGGTTACCAACAGGTTTAGTTTCATAGCTAGTTAAGCATTAATGTCTTTTATTTAATTAACGATCCAATTAGAAATTCTGGAAATGGTATGAATGAGATTCCATTATGTAAAGATTGTATAACGCTTGATTATAAAATACTTCGTGGACTTTTGATTTCAGATTTTAGAGCCAAGTTCTGAGTTTTGGTTAAAAATTTTTGTAAGACTTTAAAAAAGTTAGGGGCGTAGGCAAGAAAAATTTTCAGGAGGGGTTTTTCAGAATTTTATAATTCTTATGCTTTGACGATCTGGTTGTTTTGGTACGATTTTTAATTTTTTATGTACCTGAATTTTCAAATGCTTGAAATAAATGATAGCAAAAAATGTATAAATTCTTGATTTCTCATCACGAGGAGGGTTGTACTAAATATTTTTTTGGTAAGCGTAAAGTTTTTTGTTCCAATCGAAAATTGTTTAAAAGCAGCTGGACAAATTTTTTCCCCAATATTTACGTACACATTTTTTTTCGTTTATTTTTAACGTTTGGAGCCCAAAGTCTCACATTTTTCAAATGCGTATGTAATGTAATGGGATTCGATTTTCATAAATTTCAAGTAATTTAATTTGAGTTTTTTTTCCCCTAATACTTTTAGCATTTGTTAATACTAATATGGATTTATTTATTAAAGCTTTTTTGAATTAAATACTCTAGGAATCAATGTTCTAAAAATTTTTTTTATATTTTTATGAAATAAATTTTTCAGAAAATTATAATATTAACACATATTTTAAGAATTTGTTAGATTAATTGAATATTCGTATTGTATGTTATTTGTTAAATTTCGTAGTGCATATTTTGTGTTATTTTTAAACATAGCTCTGTAGATTTCTGCAATTCAATGCTTATAGTATTAGAAATTCCAGCAATTTCGAGTATTTAAATCCATTTTTCAGAGGACGGTATTTTTTATAAAAATGGCTGCAATTTATTTATTTTTTTTTCATTATTCAATTTTATTCAAGGTTTTTCAACTTTTCTATAAAAGTATAACTATATAATTTCGAGTGTTACAAGATTTCTCGTATTTTTAGCATTTTTTCAATATTCATAAATTTACGAAACATTATCTAAGTATTTTTATAGATTTTGAGTGTTTCTCTAGATTGCTATATATACGTTTTTCACAAATTTGATGCTCTAAAATACGAATTTCGTGAATCTTGAGTATTTGTTTGAATTTTTTACAAAACTGTTTACATCAATTTCAATAAATTTTTTTTCTTCTTCCACGTTTCTAGATTCAACAGATTTTCTGGTATTTTCATCGATTTCTCTGTAAATTTCCAGAATTCTATGTTCCAGGAATTCTTTTTTTTTAGATTTTAAGCACTTTCGTATATTCTAACTTTTTTTTATTATTCACTCGGTTGAAACAATTTTTCAAAATTTTATTTCTTACGCTATCCCAGCCAAATATTATAGTTAGAATTCTGTTGAAACCAGGATCGTTGTAATTTTTGAGTAAATGAAATTAAGAACCGTGAATTTTGTTTCATTTTGAGAACTTACATAGAACTATTTCTCATGTTTTCTTGATTTAATTTACAGCTTTTTTTATAACTTTCACTCATTTTCAATTTTCATTAGTAATTTCCTTTTTATTATTATTTTTTGACATTTCTTTTTGAATTATTCATTATTCACTATAATAAATTTTGTTTTCATGAAACGATAAATAATTCGAAAACCCCCTTTTGCTTATACTCCAATTAAAACCTCATCAAAGATCACCATTTACACTTTGATGAACTTTAAAAAAATATTTTTGGTGGACACGCATGAAACGAAACTTCACTGAAGAGGACACCAAAGAAGTTTCACTGAAGATTCATAAAAGTTGATCAAAAATTAATCCCTTCGAAAAACTCGTCTACACTTGTCAAGGACGATATTTGGTTCCATGACTTTGGTATACGCAAATTTCGCGGCACTCGAGTGTGGGGAAAAGAGCACTTTTCCCACGTCGATGAAAAAAGGCAATGTTTCATCAAGACTCACGAAAAAAAGAGCGATTCTGACTCGGGGACATTTCAATTTCATTTCCAGTCCATACATCATTACGATTCCCAACTTTATGCAACCAATTTTTGTGCCCACCGATTCCTTTCTCCCTGTCTCTTTTCCCCCTTTCCACGGTTTCTTTTAGCGCAACCACGCTCCATGTCCCTACGATTTGCGTTGGCCAATTACTTTCCTGCCTGGGAACGCATTATTCGTCGTGTTGCGCGGTAACGGCGCTGCGCTTTGACGAACGTGTAAGAACCAGAAGGGATCAATGGAAAAAGTAGAAGAGCAAACGGCTCGGGGGCCATCGGGAAAAATGAGGAATAAAACGGAACGAGCCAAGAAAAAAGAGCAAGATAAGGAGAGAAGGCTGCATAGCGGGGACCGAGCTGGATGGCTTTCAGTGGCTCTCAACTGCTGTTCTCACTGAGAAAGCAGTTTTTTTTTCTTGGAGTGAACTTTGACCTGAGGGAAAGTTGAAGTACTGTGACTCAGATATTGAAAAAAGATCATGGAACTGGGGCGAGGTTTCGAATATGTAGGCTGATGTATAGGTTTTTTTTTAAGTGGAACTCTATTAATATTTTAGGATGGGTTCTTTGAAGTTCGATCTTGGAGTGAACTTTGACCTTAGGGGAAGTTGAAGTACTGTGACTCAGATATTGAAAAAAGATCATGGAACTGGAGCGAAGTTTCGAATACGTAGGCTGATGTGAGGTTTTTTTTCGAGTAGAACTCCATTGCAATTTTAGGATGGGTTCTTTGAAGTTCGATCTTGGAGTGAACTTTGATCCTAGGGAAGTTAAAGTACTGTGACTCGGCACATACCTTTCTGTTGGAATGCTTATTTGTTGGAATAGGGAATTCTAGGGAATTTATGGGGAAATCTAGGGAATTTCTAGGGTTTAATCATAAGCTTCCCAGAAATTCCCTAGATTTCCCCAAATATTCCCTAGAATTCCCTATTCCAACAAATAAGCATTCCAACAGAAAGATATGTGCCCTGTGACTTAGATATTGAAAAAAGATCATGGAACTGGGGCGAGGTTTCGAATATTCAGGCTGATGTGAAGGTTTTTTTTACAGTGAAACTACATTGAAATTTTAGGATGGGTTCTTTGAAGTTCGATCTTGGAGTGAATTTTTATCCTAGGGGAAATTGAAGTACTGTAACTCAGGTATTGAAAAAAGATCATGGAACTGGGGCGAGGTTTCGAATATGTAGGCTGATGTGAAGGTTTTTTTTTTAGAGTGGAACTCCATTGAAATTTTAGGATGGGTTCCTTGAAGTTCGATCATGGAGTGAACTTTGATCCTAGGGGAAATTCAAGTACTGTGACTCAGATATTAAAAAAAAGATCATACAACTGGAGCGAGGTTCCAAGTCTGTAGGCTAATGTAAGGGTTTTATTTTGAGGAAAACTTGGTTGAAGATGCAGGATGGGTTTTTTGAAGTTTGATCTTCGACTGGATTTCGACCTTGAATGAATTTGAAGTCTTGTGACTCAGATATGGAAAAAAGATCTTGAAATTGGAGCGAAGTTTCGAGTCTGTAGGCTGATGTGAAGTTTTTTTTAGACTAGAACTTAATTCAAATTTCAGGATGGATTCTTTGAAGTTCGATCTTGGAGTGAACCTTAACTTAGTGGAAATCAAAGTACTGTGACTTAAATATTGAAAAAATATCGTCGATATTATGAATATTATATGAAGCGAGGTTTCAAGTCTGTAGGCTGATATGAAGGTTTTTTTTTTCAGAAAAAATTGATTAAAATTTCAGGATGGGTTCTCTTAACTTTAATCTTGGAGCAGATTTCAACCTTGAACAAATTTGAAGTCTTTCGACTCGGATAAAGACATTCATGCAGTTGGAGTAAGATTTCGAGACTGTAAACTAAAGTATTATTTGTTTTTAGTATACCCAGCAAACCAGTTTTGTAAAATATACATCATTGTGACGTCACACTTATTGTGGAATTAAGTCGAATATGCGTTAAAAGAACTAGTATTTCTTCACCCTAATTTACAGAGCAGCTACATCACACTTTTAATATCACTGTGATGAGGAAATGATGATATATTCACATAAATATAATACAAATGCGATATTACAACGTGCCACTTATATAGATGTCACATTTACATAACATTTCGATAAAGCATGTGCTACTTCTACATCATCACGTTGTAATATCACATTTGTATCACATTCATAGGAATATTTAATCATTTCTTCATCACAGTGATATAAAAAGTGTGATGTAGCTGCTCTGTAAT
>JAPYZL010070117.1:0-11742 GCA_030522825.1 Platygaster orseoliae | reverse complement strand
ACTCATATGAGTGAGGTAAATGAAGTCGAGTGGAGTAAATGAAACAACCTGAAATCGCTCAGTTACGCCATCTTTGGCAGACGTCATAAATCGAGTTTCCGATGTTCGAATTGTGAAAAATTTTATTACTTGTATATAGCATTGACTTTTAGAAATTATTAATATACCAGAAAATACTGCAAAACTTAATAAATTATATAAAAAACCAAAATAAACAGAATTATAAAAAATTTCACAACTTTGATTTCTATAAAGCTGTTTAGAAATTTAGAGACAACGGCAATCAAACACTTTTTTTTCAATAATGAATTTTAAACTCATAATTTCTTCTAAAAAACTTTTTGCAAATAATAATGATCAATTTTTTACAATTATTGAATTTTTGTAATGAATATTTAAAAATTAATAATGTGTTTCTTTTTGAGACCGAATACTTTTTTTAATACTGTTTCATATAAACATTCATTCATTTATTAAGTAAATTCATACCTACACTAACTAGTTATGAAAACGATAAAAATTACCTTTCGAAAAAGTGGTACCAAGTCAATGGATTTCGTAATAGTGAATTTTGGAATGTGCAATTGCAAGTGCTCTTTATCGCCTATATAATTCGGATTAGAAGTCAACCCGTTTTTATTTTTAAATAATGTCGTCATGTCGAATTTCAACAGTTTCTTTTCCACCTCCAACAGATTTTCACCCTCTGAGGGCAAGAATATAACGAAACTGAATTCTCGTCCCTGCAAGATAAAAAATTTTTTTAGTGAAATCTCGTGTAATCATTTGTTGAAACATATTATATTGGTAAGATATTTTGCATACCGCAAATGGCATTTCAATGAAATCTGCTCCCAAAATTTCGTGATAGTAACTACGATAGTGACCAATTCGAACCATAAAAGGAACTATTTTCTGGATTCCTTGAGAATTGGTAAAAACTTCGTTTCGTGTTAATCTTTCATCAAATGCATCGTGCCATATTGCTTTAAAGTACAAAGTATTGATGATAACCATTGTTGTTTCATTTTTAATTGAGTCTGAAAAAATTAATTAATTACCATTATTTAAAAATTGGTGCAACAGTCAAACGACTTTAACAATTATGTCAATAATTTCCTTGATGATACAAATTTAAAAATATGATTGTTAAGGGATAAAACGATTAGAAAATGAGTTTTTTTTGTAGGAATACCTTCTTTAATGACATTTGAAAGAAAATGATCAGTTTTTTCTTCAATCCACTGATTCATTTTCCCAGCAGCAGATTTACGTTTGAGAAAATCGATGTGTCCAAAGTCTGAGATCGTTAAAAGATTTTTTTCCGATTCTACGTAGCTTGATTTCAATGGGTATTGATCTGATATGAATATTCCTGTTGCTAAATTTATGTAAACATCCGATGTTCTGACATTCTAAAAAAAAATAATTTTTTAATGGTTAAAAATTTTAAATTGTTTTTTTCATTATTTTTGAAAACTGTGAGGAACTGACATTCAATTGAGTGAACAAACTGCTATATTGAAGTCCTATTCCATAATCCTCGCAGTGAGTTTGAAGAATGTGATTCAAATAATATTGAGTATGACCTTCTGCTCCTCTGCAGAGTACAAAAAGTGGTATGTAAGCACTCAATGGTGACATCACTGTGTTACTCGTGATTTTTTCATTTTTTTCAATACTTGTTCGTATTTCGTGTCTTAAAAACGTCTGGAAGAAAGTGTTTCATTATTTTTTATTCATTAACTGCTTTAGAAAAAGTTTTGTATTATAAGAGTACTTTTTTTTATAATGGAGAAACCCAAAATTTTTTAAAATTGAATTATATTAAATAAAAGAAATAAATCAATAATAAAAATACATTTATTCAATTCATTTCGTTTTTGAAATTATTTTTAATAAATTACTAATTAAAATTGAAAAAATACATTAATCAATTAATAAAAATAAAAGTAAAAAAAAAATCTTGAAATCGTTAGATAGGAGAAAAAAGAGTTTACTGCTAACTTTATCATAGTTATAAATCGATTCACATGAACAATCACTCTTTTATTATTTTAACCAAATCTTGTGAAACATGTATTTTTCAAATGTTTTTGATGATCTTGAATGATTTTTCTAGAGTTCTTCCATACAATTATAATAAATTTGACCAAATATTGAGTAATTCCTTTAAATAAAAAATTTTTGAATCATAACTTTTTTATTATTACAAAAATGTTTTAGAAAACCGTGAATTTATGAAATTTTATCGACTTCCTTAAAGTGAAATTTAACGAAAGCCATGAAATTTTTTGTTTCTTGTATAGTGATTTTATTTTTGCACATACTGATAATAAAAGATTGTTCCAAATTTTTTAACATATGTAAAGTCAGTAACATAAAATCACAAATTGCATATTTGTGAAATTTTATAGATCTTGGTTTAAAGAGAAATTCATTTGATTATGTACTATTATTACTAACAAATCAGTAGAAAATCAGTTCAATTTTCGAAAACCACTTATGAAAACGTAAACCTTTTAAAAATATTTTATTTATATTGAGCATAATTAATCTGATGTTGTAAAAAGATAACATCAATGAAAACCTATATAATTATAAAAAAGTTTTATTTATATCAACAAATTGTAAAACAATAAGAATGAAAATAAAATACGATTTTGAGTCGTAAAAATTGTTCTATTTTAGAATAATATAAAATACCTTGAAAAAATTGGTGGAAAAATTATTTATCCCATCAATCAAAACTGAAGATTGTTGAAACTTTTCCGTCAAGCTGCCATTGACAATTGTAAGTCCGAAAAACAACATCCCAAAAAATACTGAAAAAAAAAAATTTGATAAAAACTGAACTTGATGAAGTGAAAAACTTTCTTTTTATTTTCAATCAACCACTGCACCTTCTCACTCACAGGAAAACATTTTTGAAAAACGATCACCCAAGATCGTACAGATGCCACGACTTTTTTCGTTATACTAAACCGATTTGGCAAGTTGTAAGTATTTATACCGGCTATATTTACACGCAACCGCGGACAGGAAAAGAATCAAGTAGGAATTCCCCACCATTTAAATAAACACAAAAGAAGTCCTATACTTCGTATAGAAGAATGAGTAAATTTTTTTAATGGTAGACAACCGATGACGTTAGTTGAATTCTCACAGTATCGAGTCGTCGTAATTTGAATTTAAAATGAGCTCTTTAGTCCCAAAGTGTGGCCATTAAGTCGATGATTTCGCAATCGCAAGAGCTGCTTTCACACTTCCTGTTTTTCGCGGAAACGTTTTGTTGATATTTTCGGGTTTTCGTAGGATTATCGTACAATGAAAACAAGTGTAACAAAGAAACCTTAGGTCATTCTTAAAATTAGCTGCAAAAAGTGGTACTTCCGGGAGTCATTTGTGTAATGAACTGTTCCAAAAAAAAACATGTCCGGATTACGTGTCGATGTACGTATACAAAATTTGAAACAACTTGGGACTTTTTAATGGATCCGTATAGGGGGATAGCGCCTCTGATGCATTTAAATCCCCATCGCCTGTTACGAAAGCCTGTCACAACAGCCGTGGGCCTATCATAACTAAACGGCTGGTCGACTTAAAGCAATCAATCCGGGCTAACTCGGGATACCGAAATCTTCTTTGAGAAATACGATGCTCGCTCGATCGTAATAAAGACCTTTTTATATAATGAAGTTGTTCGATCCGAAAAGGATATACGACCGGGATAAAATTTCGTGAGAAGACGTATCCCATGGACCACTTCATTGATAAGGATTGACTTTCTAAAAGCAATCCGTCGGATAACGTTATACAAGATTAAAACACGATCTGGGCTCGACAGTAAATCAGAGGCGTTCGGTAAACAAATTTTAGGCTGAGGGGAAAGAAGAAATTTGAGTTTTTGTTTAACAATTGAGCATAAAAATTAGTAACTGAAATAAATATTTATTATTTTACTAGAGTGAAGTTTATAAGTGTGGAACGAAGATTGATAAATTTTATTTTTGGTAAGTTTTTGGAATACTATTATTTTGAAATGTAGTCATTCAGCAATAAAATTTCAGGCAGAGGGGGAGGAAGAAGTTAATAATTTTTTTGTAATTATTTAGTAGTAATACTGAATAAACTGAACTTATATTTATTATTTCACTGAAGTGAAATTTACAATTGTGAAACAACCATTGAAAGGTAATTTTCATTTTTGTAATGTTTTGAAGTTTTATTATTTTGAAATATTGTCATTCAGTAACATAATTTCAGACAAGCGGAAAAGGAGAAATTTGAGTTTCTCTTTTTTAACAATTTAAAATAAAAATGAGTAACTGAAATAAATATTTATGATTTTACTGGAGTGATACTATGAGTGTGGAACGAAAATTGATAAATTTTATTTTTTAAAAGTTTTTGGAGTTTTATTATTTTTAAATTAGTGATTCAACAACAAAAATTTTTAGACAAAGGGGGGGGGGGAAGAATTTAATAATTTTCTTGAAATTATTTGTTAATAATACTGAATAAACTGAACTTAATATTTATTATTTCACTGAAGTAAAGCTTAGATTTGTGAAACAAAAATCAATAGATAATTTTCATTTTTTGAAAGGTTTTGAAGTTTTATTATTTTAAAATGTAGTCATTCAGTAACATTACTTCAGGCAAGGGGAGGGGGAGAAATTTGAGTTCATTTTTTTAAACATTTGAAAATAAAAATGAATAAACTGAAATAATTTAATAACAAAATTTAGTTGAATTATTAATAAATAAATGATAAATTTAAATAAACAATATAGAATTATTGAATATAAATACATGATAAATGAATTATAAATTTAAATGAATAATAAATAAATATTGAATTTAGAAAAATAATGAATAAATATCAAATTTAAAAGAATAATTAATAATTATCAAATTAAATGATAATTATATAAATAATATTATAAATAAATAAACAATAAATATTTAATTTTCATAAATGATGAATAAAAAATGAATTTTACTAAATAATCAATTTTATCAAATATATTTAAAATAATAATTTTATGATTTTACGACAGTGATACTTATGATTGTGGAACGAAAACTGAACATTTTTATTTTTGGAAAGTTTTTGGAGTTCTATTACTTTTAAATGTAGTCATTCAGCAACAAAATTTCGAGCGTAAGAGGAGACAAAATTTGATATTTTTTTTAAAATCATTTTATAATAACACTGAATAAACTTAATTTAATATTTATTATTTCAATAAAATGAAATTTACAATTATAAAATCAAAATTAATAGATAACTTTAATTTTTGAAAAGTTTTTGAAATTTTATCATCTTGAAATGTAGTCATTCAGTAACATAATTTTGGGCTAAGTGAGAAGAAGAAATTTGAGTTCCTTTTTTGTAAACAATCAAAAATAAAAATCAGTAACTAAACTAAATATATATGATTTTATGAACGTGAAGTTTATAAGTGTGGAATGAAAATTGATAATTTTTATTTTTTGAAAGTTTTTGGAGTTTTATTATTTTTGAAATCTAGTCATTCAGCAACAAAATTTCAGGCAGAGGAGGAGGAAAAATGATATAGTTTTTTTTAATTATTTGATAATAACACTGAATAAAATTAACTCAATATTTATTATTTCACTAAAGTAAAACAAAAATTGATAAATAATTTTCTTTTTTGGAAAGCTTTAGGTTTTATTATTTATAAATAAAGTCATTTAGTAACGAAATTTCAAGCAGAGCAAGGAGGAGAATTTCAGGTATTTTTTAAAAATTAATTATAACTAAAACTGGATAAACTAAATAATGAAAATTGGCTACAATACACATTTAATATTTCACTTAACTAAAGTGCACAAGTGTGAAACAAAAATTTATAAATAATTTTCATTTGTTGACAGTTACTGTAATTTTATTATTTTTAAATTTATTATTCATTAATAAAATTTCACAGAGGTGGGAGGAGAAATTGAAATATTTTCTAAAAATTAGCTGAAATCAAAACTGAATGAACTGAAAAAGTAAAATAAACTTAACTCAATATTTATTACTTCAACAAAGTGAAACTTAGAATTATAATATAAAAATTAATGAATTATATTTATGTTTTGAAAGTCTCAAAAGTTTATTAATTTTGAAATGTAATCATTCAGTAACAAAATTTTAGGCACAAGGGAAAGAGAAATTTAAATATTTTTACAAAAAACTATTTTAATCAAAACTGAATAAACAGAATAAATAAAATAACTGAATTGATTATTTATAACTCCATTCAAGTAAAGCTTACAATTGTGAAAGAAAAATGAACTTTTTTCATTTAATTTCAAAATTCATTTATTCAGGTAAGGGGATGGAAAAATTTCAATATTTTTTCTAAACTCAGTAAAGTTTTTGAAATTGTGATAAAAAAAAAGTTGAAATTTATTAACAAAAATATTATGTAACAAATGTCAAATCGAAGATTACGATTGTGGAACTAAAATTAATTAATAATATTTATTTCTAAGTACATTTTCAATAAACTATTTAATTTCATCTATTGATTAGGAGTCTGTGACAAAAAAAATAAACATTCATTTTTCAGTTCAATTTGTTGAATATTTCTTTTTATTAATAAATTCAACCTTTCAGTCTACTTTATATTTTAGAATTTATATTGCATGCTGATACTAAATTTCTTTATTTTATGATATTAATTTTTCAATAATCTTTTTTAGTTCCAATTTTTTGTCTACATTTCATATTATTTTAATAATAAATAAATATTCCTCAATATTCTCTTATTTACACATACTCTATCCCTATCTCATAAATCCACTCAAATTCTCAACAATCTTTCTCAAGTCACGAAACTGTGAGAAAAAATTCTCTTGATCTACCATTTCAATCTCGAAACGTCAAAACATCGAAGCTAAAAAATACAAAAACATGACTGTACAACGAAAGGAAAGCTTTTTGACGAAGATAAACCCAATCTAGCACAATAGGGCACTTATGCCTTCAGAAATCCTCATAGTCATTGTGACCAAAGGGTTGTAGTAGCTCAATTAAATCACGGCGAAACAATTAAATGTGGTCCAGAGTCACCTCGTCCTTCAGTCAAGAATCAGCAACTTCATCCAATTATGGATAATGATCTAATTAGCAGCGATCTTGAAAGGAAAATAACGACAATCATACACAATTACGAGTAATTGAGTTTTTTACTCGTCTTGATTTTCAAAACGTGAACATGAGAAAACAATTTTGTATCTGATTTCGTAACAAGATTTCTTTAGTATTGAAATAAGAGGAAATTTTTATTTTGTTTGAAGTTCAAAAATTTATTTGCACTCAAAGAATGTGATAAAAATTTATTTTATCATTGACATATTCGCAAAAAAAAGGAGTACATCGAAAAGTAATTCTTTTGCACATGTAAAAAAAGGTCGTTTGTTAAATTCATGTAAAAAACTTTGAATAACAATCTTTTTTGTTACCTAGAAAAGTTTCGTTCGCGCATTCCCGCGACTATCCTTGATATGTTTGCACGTATGCAGAGCGCTCAAGAGAGTTACAGCTGAAACCTTTTAGCTATTGTTTATAGAGCGCCTTGTATTTTATTTATACAATAGCTCAAACACTTGGGCCAGTGAGCATTCTCAAACGCAGAATCTTTATTTTTCGAAATGTCGATGCAACTCGATTACTCGGGAAATAAATTGTTCTAGGCTCGGAAAATTAGACGATGACAGGAAAATAACTCAAAACTTTTCTTGTGACATTAATTTATTAGTACTGTATATATTAGAATAATCTTTACTCCCGTAACTCAATTATTTAAATAAATTTTCATGAGTTTTATAAAACAATATCCATAAATAAACATATAAACTTGAATTCATTACAAAATAAAAAAATTTATTTTAATGAAATTTTCTTAGTATATTATAATAAAATGCAATTCATCTTGGTAGTTTAGAAAATTATCATCAAACAATGGTAATTACATTATAAAACAAAAACTGTAATAAATAACTTCCAAAAAATACAATTTTCCATATTAAATTCATACCACAATATTGAATTGCAATAATAACTAGATTTTTTTGCCAATGTAACATTAGTTAAGTTCAATAGACAGAATTTGTTCTATCTGGAAGATACAAAAAAGGGCATTATTTATCTTAGGATCAACAATTTCTTATAGCAATATTGCGTATTTGTCACTATCGCCCGTTCACAAATTGGTTACAGCGCATCCGGAATGCCACGCTCGCTACGGGAGTAGGATCCAGTTTTCTTAATCTCGTCTTTTTCTTTGCATACTCCTCCACTGGCCTCCGCATGAAAACGCTCCTGCATTTTTGCCCTGCCCCAAATTGCTTGAAATTAAAATCGCTCGATTAAAATATTGCTTGCCTTTTTTTCGGGGCTGATTTCTCGAGATCTTGATATTCACTGTCATTATGAATGTTCTTTTTCCATATTTATAATTTTTTCAACTTCTTGAAAATCCCTGGAAAAACTTTAAATCTATGAATTTTCTTTGACTGTTTTCCACGAGTAAAAAAATTTCCAAACAATTCTGATACTCATAAACAGGGATTAACAGATTTTTGTGCATTGGTCCATTGTGCATATTATAATTGTTTAACTTCATAAAAAAACAATATCTTTGTTTAAAATTATATCAACTTTTAATAAGCAACATTATATTGGCGAATGCTTCTTAAGAATGCAATTATTGATATTATTTACATCATTATGATTTATTTATAATTATAAAATAAGTAATTATAAAATACTTGTGAAAAATTCTAATATTTGCTTGTGTTGCTGATATGTAACACTAGTGACTTTGGTTTTATAAACATAATATACAAATTTTATATAAGATCGACTTTATAAAATTCTTATAAGAAAACCTTTCTTCAAATAGAAACTTTATAAAAACCTTATAAAAAATTTTTTCTTGTAATATTCTATTTTATTCATAAATTTTTTCATATAAATTTTTTGTGTGTGCAAAATTGATACAAAAATTAGTTTTATAAGAAATTTTTCTATTCAAACAGTACTTCCGAAAAAAAGTCTTCCTAAATTTTTCAAGTTATTTGTATTTTTCAACTTGAGCCGATGGCTATATTTTAAGAGTTTCCTTTATTCTTCGTTTCCTATACTAATATTCTTTTAATACGGTTTATTATAAAGATTTTTTTAAATATTCTATATTGAAATATTTAATAAATAACGGTATTTCATATAATTCATTTTTATGAAATTTTGAATACTTGTACAAAAATGTAACTGGTTTTCAAGAGGTTTTTATAATAAATAATATCAATAATATCATTTTTTATAAAACCAAATCACTGATAATGCAATTCAGATTTTTCATCGGCTGTTACAACTATTTTCTTGCATATATGAAGGACAATCCATAACTTCAATTTCCAAAAAAGTTATGCACAATCGACCCTGCACAAAAATCTGTCTCTACAATAAATTTATACAAAAAGTCAAGAATGCATAAAAAATTAATGCACAATAAACACCTTCCTAATAAACATCTTTATCGGATCTTTCTTCATTCCTAGGATTATTTTCTCGAAGATTCCTTAAACGCTCTGCGAATATATTATTCATTCTATATTTTTGTGTATTACTTTTCGTTTTTTATTCAGATGACTTATATTTTTTGTGGATTGCTGTATAGATTTCTAGAATTCGATTTTCAAAAATTCAAGTTTCGATCAATAAATAGCAATTTATCGGATTTTCGGGACATTTACACTTACATAAATTTGAAGTATTTATTGAATTCTTGGACTGACATATTTTTCAAGTATCAATAAGATATCGTATCTTTATTTAGTATTTTTATGAATTTATAGTATTTCTGTACATTGCCATATACGCTTTTCAGAATTGGATGCTCTAAAATTTGAAGTTTTATAAATCGTTGACATTTGCCTAAAGTTTTCAACACACAGTTCATCCATGAAATTTCATAGCTATGATTTTTTAAAATTATTTTCTATGATTTGAAAGATGTTCTGGTATATTCATAAAGTTATGTCTAAATTTCTAGAATTCGATACTTCAGTGTTCAGAATATTAGAGATTTTAAGCATTTTTATGAAATTTTGTTATTCATTTTTTTTTTATTTTTTTTTTTTTTATAAATTTTTCAAATTCTGAGTTTTTACATTATCCAAGACAAATATTTATTATTGCAATTTTATTTGAGGAAAAATACTTCTAAATTTAGAATCGCTTTCATTTTTGAGAAAGTAAAGTTAAGAGTCTTGAATTTTGTTTGTTATAACAATACATACTTTTTTAATAATGATTCATTATTTTATTATTGATTAACGTTATTTTATGAACTTTCCGTTTAAACTTGTATTTTTTCAATAATTCTTATTAAACTTTCCCTATTTTGGAAGTAAATACAAATAAATTTTGTTCAAATTTCAAGAGGCGTTTGAACCCCTAATATTTTGACAACTTACTACCTTCCCGTTCAATATGGTAGCAACTTAGAAAAATACCAAATGATATTCATCGATAAGAAATTTTAAATTATGAATTATCATTTCATCAACAGAAATCAAGTCTAAAAATATTGATTTACAAACATAATGTTACACGTTCAACTAAAAATGAGTTTCGACAAACTTTAACCATGTATCTACCATAATCTGCAGGTGAATTTTTTCGCAAGTCTGATTATATACATCAAAAACACTCATTTTTCATATATATATGTATTGTTTTATTCAACCAAACAAATGATGATTACAATGCAAAAAGAAGAGTAATACAAATAACCTCTGCACTCTTGAGGGCCTTCTTGAGTCCCTTGGTAACATAACTGTTACTTTATTTCGACTGGTTTATCCTCTAGCTGTAATTCTTTCAAGGGTTGGGACTCTTGAAAGTCTCGCTTCATCAATTGATCACGTCCTTTTTGGTGACCCTCTCCAACAAATTGTTCAAAGAGACGCAAGTTATCAGCAATCGCATTTTTCGAAGCTTTAATCGCTGAATTGATCGCTGCATCGTTAATTTCTCGTACGACATTTAACGCGACTCCAAGTAATGGGCGAGGTAGCTGAGGTTAAAAAATTCATTTTAAAACATGTGTATAATTGCGATATGAACTAAAGAGATTGTTTCACTTACCACTAAAATTTCCTTAATAAGTGCATTGACTTCGGGGTGAGCCAAACGATCTGTTAATTCTTTGATTGCGCTTTCAACGATTTCATGAGCAACGACTGAAGGAGCAGGAATTGGAAGTTCAGCAATTGGATCATCATAAATTTCTCTCTTTTTTCTGAATGGCAAAAGTGGTCCTACTGAAGGTCCGATATTTTGTAAAAGTGTTCGCAGACTGTGTTCTTTAGTGGATGTATGGCCTGATGGATAGTATGTATGCGGAATGGAGGCAGGGACTTCAGACTGCCCATAAATGCTGTATGGTAGAGCATCCATCATCGCGAAAATGGACAAAATTATTGCAAACTATAACAATTAAGAAAATTCCTTGTTGAATCCATCAATACGAAAATGAACGAAATTGCTGCAAACTAGAAAAATTAAGAAAATTATTTGTCAAGTCTATTGTTCATGGAAACGATCAAACGATTCACCAAATGTGACGCGATCTGAGAAAAGGGACCTACTGTCCAAAAAATCGATTTTCAGATTATGAATGATTCTGAAGGTTTAAAATCTCCTCTTTAATTCTG
>JAPYZL010070109.1:0-36576 GCA_030522825.1 Platygaster orseoliae | reverse complement strand
TGTAAAAAGGTTTTTTTTTAATAAATTTATTCATGACAAATATTTGTAATGAATTTTTTGTTGAATTTGTCCGGATTTTGGTGGCGCACCCTGTATATATGAAGGGGAAGCTATAATTTAAATTTGCACAAAAAATTATGCACAATCGACCGCTGCACAAAAATCTGTATGTACAATAAATTTATACAAAAAGTCATGAATGCATAACAAATTTATGCACAATAAATACCATCCCAATCCGAAAGAAAAGTTGAAAAGAATTGAAAAACTACTAAAATTTGAATTAGTTGGACATACGATTATAAAAATATTTCGTATTATATGTAAATTTTAGAAAATTATAGAAAATTAGATAAAATTAGGAATTCCAAGAGTTCATCATAATTTATTCTGAAGAACTCATCTGAAGAACTTGAAAAACGTTTTTCAATTTTAGGGATTGTTTTTATTATCATTCATCTTTAAAATATGCACGAAAATAATTTTTCAATTTTTACATGAAAATCTGAAAAACTTAAGAGGTAGTAGAAATACAAAAAATAGTTATTAGCTGTAGAGTTTTTTAAATAGTTTGTATCATGTCTAAAACTTTGAAAACTTGATAAATCAGTAAAAATTAAAATGTCAAAAATTGTCAATATTTCTGAAAAATTTCGAAAATTTATAAATCCCTGGAAAATATTTCTGAATTTTCTAGGTATCGGAAAAAGTAGAAAATTTCGTACAATTATTTAAACTGTGTCATATCTCAATAATTTTGAAAAATAAAAATATCTTTTTCTCTTTAACATATAAGATTGACACTTTCCAAAATTGCAATAAAAATCAAGGATTCTCGTAAATCTTCATAAACTTGGTAAACTGTTCAAAGTTTCGCCAAATTTGTAAAACTACCATTTTCAAATTGATGCTTTTTGAAAAATGAATTTCGCATTTGACTATCCATACCATTTTCATCTACTATTATATTTACATACCAGAATTATTAAAAACCTTGCAATAATGTCCCACCATAAATATTCGAAACTGTTTATACAACATTTTTGCAGTTCTATTCTTATATTAAACAAAAAACTGAGTGTCCAAAGACTTTTGCATTACAGTGTACATTCGTGAATGAACAAAATTATGAATGAACATCACAAATCATGATCTATTGTCTCGAAAACGCGATACGAATCGAGTCACGACTTCTGTAGTTAATTGCCCCGAGCGCACGTTAATAATGATTAAATCGTATTTCGCTTCTCTCGATGATTTATGGTTCGGCATTGTACAAATCCAATCTAATGTACTCACGTAGTTTGGCATCTCGTGAATGTCGGCCGTTCTATGATGATAATTGAGCACCACCACGGTTAGGACCACGCTACTCGCCACCATGAACATGATGCAATTGAAGTACGTTCCTGATTCGAGGAATTCCAAAAAAACCCCGAGACAAAAAACAAGCGATTAGCTGAGAAACACTCAATATTTTACAACAATCAACAAAAACGATCAGCGATTAAAGGCGCGAATAATGATCGATGAATCGCACCTTCAACCCATCAATCACCAGGAAAATGCGAGTATAAAACGTTTCGATTTTTTCTAAAATATAGTGTTTTTAACAATTTTGTTCCTTTATTCATTTTTCATCTGTTCCGAAATTTTGAATTAATGCAAAAAAAAAGATCATCGATCTCTTAGTTTGGGTATCACTTTCTTTAATCCTTTCTTTCCTAAAGAAAAATTTTCTCAATGTCTTGAATTTTTGGAATTGAGTTAAATGAAATTCATTTTCTAAAAACTGTTACTATATATGGCGAGAAAAAAAATTATTTCGTTGCACTATCAATAATAAAATTTATTTCAATTTCAAAAAAGGTTTAGGAGTACTTTATGTTTGCAAAAAAGTTTTTGGGAAAAAGACCTTCGAGAACTATCAGCTTCAGGAAAAGTAGACTTTGGGAAAAATTTCTCTTGGGGTCCGCCGCCGATTTCTTATCAACATGTAAGGTGATCCTTTCATCCGATATATTTATAACCTCGCAGAACAAGGTAAAATCCTCGCATTTTCCGGGACGTCAGGAAAAAGTCTTATGCAACTACGACTGTCGCCGAACCCTATCAATGGTGTTATTCCAAACGAGGGATAGGAAGAAGCATTGACAGACACACGCCGCATTCACTTCGGATGCATTCTCATTTTTATTTAGCTGGCTTTTATTTCGCGGAGAGAAGCTGAACTACCGGGAAAAATCGCGCCGTTGAGCGAGCTTGGAAAGACATTTCTTTCGGAGCGTAAAGAGAGAAAAGAAAATAAAAAAAAATACGCGACTTAGAGCCAACGAATGCAATAAAAGCGTGCTCGTACAAAAGTCATGCAAAGTCCAAGATCTATCACTACACACAAAGCCAGACCTGGAAATAAATTCCTCGATTGCTTATTGCCGAGTTTTTCCCTCTGGCGTTGGAGAATTTCATGTTTTTTTTTAGTAGCTTTATCAATCAGATTTTTAAAAGGGGTTGGAAGGGGAGGTTTTAGTACGTTGGATAAGGATATAACCATGTATTGATAAGGAATATACAGTAGTATACAGTAACGTGTACTGCAATAATTTCATACCATGTTTTTTATGCTTTTTTTTAACGTGTCCAGCTGATGCTCGAGGTGGAAAAATAAAGTGACGATTTTTCATCGTTTTAGAAGATTGAGTACTTTTTCTCGAGGTGGTATTAGAGCTGTATCACAGTTTTTCTAATGGCGTGTTCTGTTGAAATGATGGATCTTTATCCCTGCGTTTTGTTCCATTCAATTCGTTCGCGAGCTTGTGTTACAGTCGCATAATACCGAGTGGCGATTAAAAAGTGCCACCCCATTTGTGCGCGGGATTAAAGTGGCTCGTTCTGCATCTTTTTTACAGCATGAATTAACCGTAATGAGGATCAAGAGGCGTTTAAAATGTTGGAGGAATTATGCTTTTTCCAGAAGTAGAAGTCGAGTGAAAAATGCTCGATTTTCGCGATTGAAAAAATATGGGTTATTTCAAGTTGGTGTATTTGGACGTTCTTTGATATTATGAATAGAATTTTGGGGTTCTTGAAATATTGTGTAGACTTGGGGAAATTTATTGTAGGTCAATTGAAATTTAGTACTTTCAATTTGATAAAATACTTTTACACAGATAAAAGTAAAATTAACTATAGTGCTTCAAATGAAAAATATTTTTTTGTATATTTAAGGGGTCGTGCACATAACACGTCACGCACTTTTTAGTCATTTTTCAACTCCCCTCTCCCCTTAAAAAAAGGTTATGTCACAATTGCGAAATTAATATTTTGTAAGAATCACTTATAATTATTCACAAATAATATGAAAAAGCCATTGAACAATAGTTTTGTTGACTCAAAAAAACAATAATCGTTATTTCAGGAGAAATTTTCTTCACCGAAATTTTAATTATCAATTTTTGGCTAGAATAACGTAGAAAATCAAAATTTTAAAAATTTGCACAACCCAGGGATGGATAATAGACACTAAAATATAACAAAATTTTCAAAATCTGAAAAACATTAGGCCTTGGAGCAATGAATTCAAGAAATCTAGACAGACATTATTAGAAATACCATAAAATCTGTCGAATTATACAAACTCTGAAGAAATATTAAAAGTGAGAGAAATTTATGAAAGAACTGTTTTCTAAAAAATCTGAACAAATATCTACGATTTCTAAGAATACAAATTTTTGAGCATTGAATCCCAGGTAAAAATGAGTAGATATCTGGAGATCTACAATAGATCTCTGGATGTCTGTAGGAGATCTTTAGATATCTACTATAGATGTCTATAGATCTCGTTTGATCTTGTAATAGATAACCGGAGACTTACATAGATCTACAGGTCGATCTCTGTATATCTACTCGTAGATCACCATGGATTCTAATAGATGTACTTCTAGATCTCCTTATATCTTCGTAGATCTACTTGTTGATTTCCATAGATCTGTTGGTAGATCTACGAAGATCTTCGTAGATCTCTTTTGTTGATCTCGGTCATTTCCATGTACATGCTGGTAGATGTATGAAGATTTGTATAGATCTATTTCTTGATCTTGATCATTGTCATATATCTGCTGGTAGATCTTTGTAGATTCACGTATATCTACAAGTCGATCTCTATCTTTCATCTCTCGTATCATCTATGCAACTTTCTATAAATCTATGTAAATCTACGTAGATCTACGTAGATCTATAGAGATGTACCCAAATCTGGGATCTCTGTAAATCTCATGTAGATATCAAAAGATCTACTCATTTTTACCTGGGATTGTATAAATTACAATACGTATGACAGTATTTACTATACGAATTGTAATTTTTACTTAACTATTACAAATAATCATATAACTGTGTATAGTGAAACATGTAATATATGTAATATTTTAACTTTTATAACTTCTTTTCCCAGGTAAAAATGAGTAGATATCTGGAGATCTACAATAGATTTTTGGATATCTGTAGAAGATCTTTAGATATCTACTATAGATGTCTATAGATCTCGTTTGATCTTGTAATAGATCACCGTAGACTTACATAGATCTACAGGTAGATCTTTGTATATCTACTCGTAGATTACCATGGATTCTTATAGATGTACTACTAGATCTCCGTATATCTTTGTAGATCTACTTATAGATCTCGGTTGATTTCCATAGATCTGTTGGTAGATCTACGAAAATCTTCGTAGATCTATTTGTTGATCTCGGTCATTTCCATGTATCTGCTGGTAGATCTATGAAGATTCGTATAGATCTATATGTTGATCTTGATCATTTTCATATATCTGCAGGTAGATTTTTGAATATTTACGTATAACTACAAGTAGATCTCTATCTTTCAGCTCTCGTATCATCTATGCAAATCTCTATAAATCTATGTCAATCTACGTAGATCTACGTAGATCTATAGAGATGTACCCAAATCTGGGATCTCTATAGATCTACTTAAGTAGATCTACAGTAGATCTCATGTATATATCAAAAGATCTACTCATTTTTACCTGGGATGATGAAAAGCGTATGAAGCAATGTATGAAAGTATTAGGAAAAAAAAACAATATTTTCAAAATACTGAACAAATAAAAAACACAATATATTTTTAAAATACTTATAATCATGGACGCGTACTTTTCCCAGAAATCTATAAAAGTACTAGCAAGTCTATCCAAGTTTGGATTATAAAATCCCGACTTCCGGATGTTGACAAAGCTTACAACGTTGAAAAATCACACGAGAATTTTTTTCTGAGATTTAATATCAACGATTTAAAAAATCATCGACGGTGAAATTCGTTGTTTTAAAAAAAGTTGGATTTTTTAAGATTCTTCTAATAAAAACTTTTCTTAAAAAATGTTATTTCCTGTAGAAATAAAAATAAAAATATATAAATATAATTATACTATTAAATAAATAGTTATAAATAAAATTATAAATAAAAAATTTTGAGGTTGACCTGATGAGAAATTTCTAATTGTTATAAGCATTTTGCCATTTCTTATAAGAACCAAATTCACTAGTGTATAAACATTTTGAGAAAATTTGTTTTTTCAAGGTTTTATATTATTTTGTACATTATTATTGTATGTAAAAATTTTCATGTGATTTGTCAACGTTGTAAACTTAATGAACATGACTTCCAGAAATCTATAAAACAATCTGCAAAATACTAGAAATCTTTGAGATATGCCAGAAAATCTTTTACAGTTTGCTAAATACTAAAAAACATGTGAGAAATACTAGAAATCGTTTAATTCAATACCTATAAAAAGATGATTTTTTCTAAAATTTATGTAACCTTGAATACTTGAAATACTTATAAATATACGAAAAATAAGTACTGAGAATTCATAGAAAAGATACTGTTTTTAAAAAATCAATAAAAAAATCACATTCGTTGAATTTTCAATACTATAACATCACATTCTTAAAATCAATAAAGCTATCCATAGAAATACTATAAATCTACAAAAATACTAGAAAATACAATAAAATTTTCTGAATAACATACAATACAATAATTCTAGGAACCTATGAAATGCTTAAAATCTTATTATTATATTATCTTCCGAAATAGTACATTCACAATGAATGAAAATTTTGAAACTGATCGCGTAACGTATTATGTGCACGACCTCTAAGATACGTTAATTAAGCATTCATGGAAATGGTAATTGTCATGTCAAAACATGACAACAAACTTTTTAACATTATTCATATTTATTGTGATTAATTACGTTTAGAAGGGAAAGAGTCTATAGGTTTTTCAAGTTGTTTAATCTGACGTAAAATTCGATAGCCTGCAAACGAGATATCCCCCATCACCTAATAAAACCTTCACGATTTTACGCTCGCTTACACGGAAGAGAACAACCACACTGACACTGTCAAAACACTCCTCGAGGCTGATCCAATTTACCAACGTAATAAATAATAATTATTGCGGCGGCAATAACAACGCCATATATCGGGAGCTTTACCGTTGGTGCGTACTGCGCTCGGTAAGACGCGATTATGCATTAGACATTAAGCTCGCGCTCGCTACGCTCTTTGAATACTAAAGCTCAAACGTTTATTTACGATCCTACCGAGCCCGAAAATCCTACGGCTACAGAAGAGAGAAAAAACCTCATGTTTCGTGCCGTTATATTTCCCGGCAAAAAACTACTTCGGATTCGGATGCATTCATTAGGAGCAACGGGACGGGGTAAAAAAGGAAAGATAGGACTTGGAAGATTGTTCCACGGCGAATCGATGCTGCGAAATATTCCACCCCGTTTAAGGAGTGAAATATAACGCGAAACTTGCCGCGGCCTACATATTTATGAACTGTTTTTGGTGGAGCAATTATCTCGCCAAGGGTTGTAAATCCGATCATAATGGGGGAGGAAAAAGGTGGGGAGTTGGGAACCCTGGATTTATGGATATTTCGGGTCGGAAGATGACTTTGTTCGTGAAATAGGACAATTGGATCTGGGAAAAAGTTTGCGGGTGAAGGATAAAACCTTAGTTTGGAAAGAGTTTCAAAATTTTCGATGAATGATATGCCTTTTTTTTAATTCATTATCTATTTCATGATAAATATATTTGGATACTTATTTTACCAGGATCTTTATAAACAAATAGAAAAATCCTTTTTACATAAAAAAATCGTTAAAACATTATGTCCTGACAAAATATACCTTATATAATTTATATGTTTTTTCATTCTGGTTCATAAATTTTTTTCTGTCTGGCCAGCACAAGAAAATTGCTTTCATAAACTACATATTGCTGTTCAAAAAGTCTAATCTTTTTCCTTTTTTTATAATTCAAGTATTTCATTGACTATGAATTTTACAAATAATGCGAACATGGTGTTTGTTGAGAATCTTTTTTCAATTTTATACATTATTTTTTAACAAAACGTAGCTCTTATTCATTTCTTCAAAAATGAATCCTTATTTTATATGCTTTTCAATAAAACTCTCTGGGTAGTTTTTTATCTTCAAAATATTCTTGATCATTTTGAAGTTCTTGTTATGAAATTTATAATCAGCAAATTTATATTTCTATCTTCTAAACTGATTACAGTACCTCTCTTTTAATGTAGTAGATTTTTCAAAAAATAATGAATGAACCTTTTTGACGACGTTGGTTTTAAATACAAATTATTGTCAGATCTACCAACATTTCTGATTATTTTGAATTCTATACAATTCATGTTTCCAATTTCGCTAATTCATACCTAAATTTTATTATAGGGTTATAAGCGTTCAAAAATAAAAAAATTCTAATATTTTATCATAAAATATCATCTGCATATCTCATAATCAGGGCAACCAAAAATATTTATTTAAATAAAAAATAGTTGAATAAACATTTCATCAGTTTTTGGCGGAACAAAAATATTTCACCACTTTTAGATTTTTCGTAAATATTTTGAGGTTTTTCATTTTTAATCCTGAATATTTGCAACAATTTTTAAATATAAAAAATATTTACTTTTTATGCATGTTACGCCATTGTCTTTTTCTTAAATTTGCATTTAATCATTTTCAAATAAGTAAAAAATAAAAAATAAAAGAGATAAGAAATCAAAAAAAGATAAATTAAATTTTAAAAATAATAAATTAAAAATGAAATTTTTTTCATTTTTCTTTTTCTTTACTTTGTTTTTTTTTTATTTCATTTTCTTGAATTCGCAGTTTGAAAATTACCGAGAAATTATTCTACATGTGACATGTTTATAGATTTATAATCTGTTTATATTTAAAAAAATTTCCACTAACATAAGTCAAAAAATTAAGCAACTTTGAATAGTTTGCCACTTTTGTTATTAGTTTCATCAATGATTTCAAAATTGAGAATAAGATAACTAATATTACAAATCAAATAAATAGTTTTGACCAGAATAAAAAGCTCTGATTTGTTTTGCAACTCACCTTATGATGAATAAAACATTTTTTTTTACGAACTCAAAATTTGTTTACGTAAACTCATTTTATATAGGTACAATATGTGAATTATACCTCACAATTTCATATTTCAACAGTTTTTTATAAGAGTTTTGCAAAATATAAAAGAAGTGATAATTTTCAAATTCAAAAAAAACAAAAAACAAACGGAAATAAAAAATATTATAAAATAAACGATTACTACACCAATCCATGTGTAACATTTAATGAAATTTTCAAGTGTTTTTTCAATACTATAACAGAATTTTGAATAGTTATAATTTTAGAGAAATCAGATTATTTGTTTGTTTTAATCAGCGAAACCAAATATATTTATTCAAATAACGAATATTTAAATAACTATTTTTGAAGTTTTTGGCGGAACAAAAATATTTCGCCACTTTCGGATTTTTCATAAATATTTTAAGGTTTTGCATTTTCAATCCCAAATATTTTCAACAATTTTGACTATAAAAAATATTTACTTCTAATGCATGTTTCACCATTTTCTTTTTCTTTAATTTGCATTTAATTCTAATTATTATTTAATTTTCATTTAATTATTTCCAAATTAAATAAAAAATTGGAAATTGAAAATAAAAAAATTAAATTGTAAATGTTCTAAAATGCAAATTAAATTTTGAAAAACGTAAATAAACTCAAATAAATTAAATTAAAAATGCATATAATTAGCATTCAGTTTTAATTTCCTTCAATTTAATTCATTTAATTTTCTTTTCTTCGCAGTTTGAAAATACCGAGAAATCATTCAACATGTCACATGTTTACAGATTCATAATTTGTTTGCATTTCTAAATATTTACATTTCTAAATATTTCTTGCCCATCATAAATATTTTCCTGTTTTTTCATGCATAAATAAATAAATATCTTGCATTTTATTGTAAATATTTTTGGTTGCCGTGCTCACAATAATGGTCTTTTTTTGATGTTTGAAAAAATGTGGAATTTAATTGAATTTTCGAGTCATAATCTAAAATAATCAAGAAATTGCAGACATGATTATTATTTTAGACCTCTAAAGTTTATTCATAATTAATTCAACCTGATTGTGAGTTTTGCTAGCACGTATGTTTTTCATATATTTTTTTCTGTTGTATTCTGACGTTCCAAAAAGAGTTAGTCCTCGAGACACGATAAATATTTAAATAATAAATAAATTCGTGATTTATTATAGAAGTTTACATCTTGATTCTTTAAAATTTTTTTTCGAGAGCAAAATAGTCGAATTCAAATAAGTTTTTCACGAAATAAATCATGTAAAAAATCAAGACACTTTAGGAACTTTGAAGTTAGAAATAGAAGATATAAGAACTGCTACAATTTGAAAATTCTGGCCTCATTCGTTAAAGAGACTATATAATCTATTATTTATATGTATCTCATAACTGTTTTTGCGAAAAAAAGTTCGTAACAGTCTAGAAAATTGTATCCTCTAAATCTCTTAAAAATAATCATGCAAATCAGTTCAACCGTTTTATCGCAATTTACACAACTGAAAAGTTTATACAGCTTCACAAAGAAATTTTTTCATTTGACTGGAATTACACTACATACAATTCACGTACAAACTTTTATATTTCTAATTTGATTGGTATTCCCTCCCCTTCAATATCAAAGCTATAAAAGTTGAATATGGAATTCATTTCATTAAAACGACTCTTCAGTTATTCGCAAATTCCGGAGTATCTACATTTTCCTTGAGATGGTTTTTTACTTTTTGACGAGATTTGCGAGGTAAAGCGACTTTGTAAAATTTTATGTAGTTGTTTCGGAGAGAGAGATGTCGAGTGCTCCGTCCCGGATTTCACGTGGACTTGACAAGCAACTCGAAAGAGGTGAATGCGATTCTACCTGGGATATTGTTAAGCTCTCGTTGACAAAGACTATATGACAACTGGAAAATAATGCGCTTCAAGGTGCACGAAAAGCGATTGTTTTTACAAGAGTTTAAGTCACCGTAAAAATGACAGACTTTAAAGGGCTTCAGTGAGATGGAAATCTTGGGTCGGTTCACACTTCAGCCAAATTTAATTAGAGGTTTTCCAACACTGATTTTCAATTAGAGTTCTCTGAGAGGAAAAGTTTCTCTTTTTCTTTTTCCATTGATGTGCATCAAAGCAAGAAGAATGGGATAATTTCTCTGAAAAAATAGGATTCATGTTATGAAATTGAAGTTAGCAAAATTGATCACATGCAAGAGTAGATTAGTAAAGAGAGGAAAATTCTTAACTCATCTGTAAAGCCTTTTCATAATTTTTTTTATAGCATAGTGAACGTTTGAGGATTTTAAAATTTAATCAAACATTGTTAAGTTAAGAAAAGAAAATTTATTGTATTGAATAAATAAGAAATGTTGAGAAAATCAAAAAAATTTTCAAGTCTGTAACAAAACTTTGAGTTTCGAAAAATTGACTTGGAAACGAAAAAAATACAGTGACGGTGGAAAAGAGCGTCCAAGAATAGGCCGTCCCGAATCCGGGTCTAATGGGCTTCGTCTCGTTCAGGGGCTTTTTACTCATTTAGCGCGTATAGGGAGCACACACTTGGGATTAATTGGCTAATCCCTTTAGTAACGTAGCCGAGCAAACGTGTTCCGCGCTCGTACGAACGCCTGGGAAAAACTTGGCCTCACGCCAAAAAGCTCACTCCGTCTTAAGGTGCTATTTCTACGAAAATATTAGGAGATTTCAGAAAAGTGTCAGGGAATTTAGTCATTATTTTCGGAGTAGTCTGAACTACGATTGTCTGGTTACAGGCAAATTTAAAAAAATTGAAAAGCAGAAATTACATAATTTCAATTTTTTATAGTGAGAAATAGAAATACAAAGTGAAAAATGCGTTTTTTTTGCGTCAAAATTTTCTTGGATTTTCAAACTTGCTTCCCTTAATTGCTGTACTTTATGTCGTGAAATAAATAGTTCACGTCAAGTGAAATAACGTATCTTTTTAGAAGACGGCTTTTTCGATCGATTATTCGGCTTTTATCGAATCTTTTGTAATAGCTTCAATAACGGCACAAGAGAGCGCCTTTTAAGTCAATATGTCAATTTATTACAGACATTCTTCCGCTAAGAAAATCTTTTTCAACCTGCCCACACTGAGAGAACGATTTATTGACAGTTAGTAAATGTTTATTTGGATATGAGCAAATAAATATTGTTTTGTCTCAAAAAAAAAATACACGTTCCATGAAATAAAATTTGTTAACTGTTAACAAATCAGAATTTGAACAGACTGTTTCAAGATATGAATTGTTAACAGTTAACAAATTTTATTTTATGGAACGTGTATTTTTTAGAGACAAAACAATATTTATTTGCTCATATCCAAATAAATATTTATTAACTGTCAATAAATCGTTCCCTCAGTGCAAGACTCGTGTCGACATTTATTCGGTGAGGGGGGGGGGGGTGTATCGATATCTAACTTCTCGGCGTGTTATTGGGGAAAATTTTTGACGTCCAAATAGGTTCGACAGGAAAATAAGGTTGCTAGATGTTTATGTAACTCAGGACGAGCGATATTCCGCGGGGAAAAAATTTGATAACTTGAAATGAGAAGTGGAAATACGAACTGATCTCACGATTCCGCGGCTTGATGGTTTTTGAAGTTTATATATGTAGGTCATTCCATGGAAAATTTGCTACTAAAATTTTGGTTTACACCCATTTCTCCGAATCCGTTTCTCCGAAAGTACAAACTCCGAAAATATGGAAGAATCACAATCGTGAAAAAATCATTGAGTAACATGATTCGTAACATGATTTTTGAAAATTTTATTCCGAATCATGTTACGAAATGATTTTTTCCCTAATTAATTTAAAGCTGCTAATGTCTCAATTTAAAAAATAAAATTTACAAAAATCATGTTACGAATCATGTTACTAAATGATTTTTTCACGATCGTGATTCTCTCATGTTTTCAGAATTTGTACTTTCGGAAAAAATTGTAACATCAGATTTTTTTATATTTTGTAGGAACCTTCTCTTTTTAATGATGAAATATTCAACTTTTCATGTATTAAAAAAAGGAAATGATATCGAAATATATTGAAGCATTTAATCATTATGGCAGATGATATCCTTCCTTTTCTTATAATTTTCACGAAAATATATTGAATATCGGGATATTGAGAAGTATGATCTAGTTAGAGTATTTTTATTATATTTGTTTAAAATTTCTACCAGTTTGGAATTTTAGTCATTAGGAATCAGGATAATTGAAACGAATTGATGAATTGTTTGAGGACTTCATGAATAAAAAGACAATTTGTTCAATCAATACGAAGAATTTTTTTACATTCTTTTGATCAAGTTATTATTTAAAGAAAAAAGATTAATTTTGTACATTGGAACCTTGAATATTTAAAAGAAAATTTAACCATCACATTTTTTCATATTTTGTAAAAACTTCCTTTTTTTAAGGATGAAATCTACAATTTAAGAATCTTGAATATATTGAAAAAAAAGAAAATGATATTAGAATATATTAAAGCATTCAATTATTTTGGCAGATGGTATCTTTTCTTTTCTTATAATTTTCACAAACTTTTTATGGCATCTGAATAATCAACGTTTTGCTATCGAAGAAAAAGTGAAATGAACAAAAAACTAGATTAATTGTGATTCTTTTCGAATCCCAAAGACGGTAACTAATTTTATGCCACTTTAATCTACATTATCTCCATTCATAATTAAGTATTATTATGAAAAAATTTTTGGTTCAACTAGTAGAAAAAAATGAAGACTCGATTATTAAATCGATATTTTTTTGCAAAGTGATAATTACTTGTTGAAATATAATGATGATAACTTTGAAAACTTATCGTCTTGTTTTGAAAAATTGAAATTTTCGATAATCCTCACATCACGCTAGAAATATTTTAATGAACAATAATGAAAAAAAAAATGTTTTATTTGGAAGGGGATGATAATTACGGAGAAAAATCGGAAAATCGGAGAATAAGACCACTATTTTTACAGAAAATTTATTGTTATTATTGTTTAAAATTGTTCATGAGTTGTTTAGTAAAACTATGAGTATAAATTAATTGTGTGTAGTTAGATTGACCCCTGTATCTTCAAATTAATCAAAAAAAGTTAAAAAAAATTTTTTCCCTCTAATTTTTGAGTGTTTCTATCATGAAGTTCGTGAAAACATTAATTACACAATTATAAAATGGCAAAATAAAAAAACTAGTTAGGCTCTCATATGCGACATTTTTTCTTAAATGAGTTGCTCACGTTTCACGAAATTGCTTTGTCACTGACTTTACTAGGATAATAAATTTAACAAGAAATGAAGGTCGTGTGTTTTCAAGTACATATATCTATATGTAAATCAACGTTATAATTTTTTATAATCTTTGTTTTAATCTTCGAAAAATGATGAAGATGGTCAGAAAAAAGATTGAAATATTAGCAAAGCGAGAAAATTTTTAAAAACCATAAAAAAATGTTCGTATCTTATTTGTATTGGAGGTTTTGAGTTTTGGATGTTGTAAGCTTTGGATGTCTTTGATTAGATTTTTTGTTTTGTAACTTCTGTTCCCAAACGTATCACTTGAACTGTTTTCGGCATATTTTCATATCTATAATACCATTTCATACAGCTTTTCAAAAACGTCCAAAAACAAATAATTAAATATCTAGATCCAAACAGCAAAAAGAAAAAAACAACATAAAAACGTCCTGTTGTCCAGGCACATTTATATTGAAGAGAGAAAGTCTGAAACACCGGCATCACAGTCTTGGTTTCATCCCGAAACCGAGGCGAATTTTGTTGAAAAAGCTGGGATTTTTTACGAGGTAGAAGTTCGCGATATGAAACAATGTTTCACGCCAGCCGGCCGGGGCCGTTTGGGCCCGGCCCCCCCCCAGTTTCCCGGTTTCGGGGGGGGGGGGAGTAACTGATACCTCCGACAACATGGCACGTAGTACACTCGGCTTATCGTCGTTTTGAACTGGAATTACCTATTTACTGATAGCCTGTGAGTGCTTATCTAGTCTTTCCCCACACTGAACGAATGCTCATCTATCTCAAGATGAGTTTTCCAGGAAGGGAGGGAGGGGGAAGTGGAAATTGGCAAATTTTCCACGTATCAAGCTGTTAGGGAAACGGTAAGATATGGTCTTTCGAATTGGATCCCTGGTAAAGTCAACGTCATAGAAATTTGAAATAATTTGTTAATTGATGAAATTTGAAAATTTCATTTGGGGAAAAATGCTGCAATTAAAAACGTAGTTCTTTTTTTTATTTATATCTAGTGTGATTCGATATTTTGTTATTGTTAAGTTATTATTTTCACGTATGCATATGTATGCATTTTGTGGTATGCAACTCAATCATTTCTTTAAATCCAGTTAATTCAATACGATCAATAAAAGATGCAAGAGAATCAATGCTAAAGTCTGGTATTAACGTAGTTGGAATACCTCGTGACCCATAAAAAATGTATGAAGATTCTAAATATTTTGGGATTGCCAATGAAATTTTCAGTAGGATCAAAAGTTTTTTCACGAGTCTTAGAAAGGAGTCTTCGAAGGCCTCATAAAGACGCCAAAAAGTCTTCGGGGAGCTACATAAAGCCTTTACGAACTCGTGTTCGAAAAGTTGTTTAACCTCACTTGGATCTCGTTGAAAAGTTCTCCAGAACGGTAATAACTTTGCGAAACCTACGTTAATCGCTTTTCAGCGGTAGTTCCGAAAATGGTCATTTACATAATGCTCTTCGATAATTGATCTGACGGAAAATATAACGATTCGTGAGCGTATAAAAGATGATTCGTGAATAAAATCATAAGTTTAATGTGGGTTTGTTGGGGTGATTTTAGTATGAATTAGCGAGTTAAATATGGTAATGGTTGTAAAAATAATGGATGTGTTTTTAAAGGTTATGGATTATTCGTTAGTTTATGTTTATCATGGAGTTTTTTCTTATTGTAGTCGAGTTGAGTGGCGTAAGCACAAACACCGTCAGAATTATGCGTGATCGATGTAAAAGTGAGCACATTTGTTTAGGGTTTGCAAGTTAATTGTTCCTCTTCAAGTACTATGAATGTAAATGAACGTTTGTAAATAAACAGTTAATTTGGAGTAGCTATTGTTGCAATGGAATGAGATAAAGTTACTATTGAATCACTGTGAACGTTATGAAGTTATGAAAATTTGTAACAGAATTACAAAATTCATGAAGTCTGAACATTTGGAGTTGCTTCTGCACTTTCTGTGAAAAATAGCTGTTGCTGTCATTTGATATGAGTTTTGAATGTTATACAGTAATCGCAATTTGAGATTGAGTTACACGAATTTTGAAATCTGAGAAGTTTAATTTTTCATTGAGGACATAGCAAAAAGTAACTGTTACTTTTGTTACATGAAAGTTTGTTCTTTTTAAGTAACTGTCAATGTGAAACTGATATATAATCCGTGATGAGTGAACAAAACTTTTCAAGTTGATTATGGAATATAATAAATTTTGAAGAAACACTAAAAATTAGCTGATACTGTCATTGAATGATTGTTAAACATTTATGTAAGAACAACAAAAGTTTGAAAAATCTAGAAAGGACATATTTTTTCCAAGGAACAAAAAAGAGGTTTTTTTTATTTGAGAACAGTTAAAATAATTTGTGATAGGATACAAAAGATTTGAAAAACTAGACGTATTTTTTTTTAACAAACGTAATATGTTCCTGTGTTAAAATTAAAAATCATACTTTTCGAGTTGGTTTCAACGTTATACAGTTTTGAAAATTTAGTAAAACATCTAAAAATTCATAAAATTTATGAAGTTGAGGTGCTTTTGAAGTAGTGACTTCATGAAGTCGCTTTGACTGTTACGAAGTTGACGTTTGTTTGTTTTTTTTTAACTGTAAGTTACAAAGTTTCTAATAAAACTCCTACTAAGCATATGAAGTCTAAAATTTTTCAATTTATTCCAAAAAATAGCTGTTACTGTATTGTTACAAGAATTTTTTTAAAAACGTAACTGTAAGTGTAATGATTCAAAAGTTGGCGAAAGAAAAACGAAATTCTTTAAATTCGAATATTGAATTTTTTATTTACTTCGCAATTTAGCTTCAACTACAAATGTAAATATTTTTAAAAATCAGATTACCTATTCTTTCAAATTTAATGTTCAAAATGTTAATGTTATAAATTTTATATGTTATAAAATATGTTAATATGTTATATGTTATATTAATGCCATGTTATATTAATGTGTTAATAATGTAAAGTAATATGCTATGTTATATTAATATGTTAATGTTATAAATAATGTTATAAAATGTTATAGAATGTTATGAAATGTTAATGTTTCAAATTTAATTAGGTTTCAAGTTTAATGTATTATAAATGTTTTTTTCACGTATATCATACTCAAAAAAGTAACAGCAACTTTTGACTATTCATAAAAAGACATAAGCAACAGCTAATATACTTGAATTTTATAAAAATATATCTTATTTCCGAAAAAATTTTTTATCTTATAAATTATAACACAATTTATAATATGCCAAAAAAGAATCTGTATTTCATATCATAATAATGTGCTTACTTTTATACGAAGAAAAATCACCAGCAAAATGAACAATATAAAATAATTCACAACGTGAAACTACAAATATCAGTCATTGCTACGGTGGTATTCTTGACCGTGCGATTATCTCGAAAATACTCCAAATCGAAGGTAGCAAATGTACAAACGCAGAATATAGTAGTCATTCGTACGATATACGACAGGTTTTGAAAATGAAACGAGCCTTTGAAGCTGAAGTGCTATCGCGCAAAGACAGAGAAGCAGACAGATATATATATATGTATATACATACGCGTGGTTGTATGTAGATAAGTTGTAACCAGAGGAGTACATGGGAAAAAAATGCGTGAAAGCGACTTTTCGCAGCAGATCAACAAAAAAAAATTTCCTCATCCGGTTTATTAGAATACTTGCATGACCTCCATCGATTGTAGCTTTAAAATCATCGATGAATTAATGACAATTGTTAGGTTTTTTTTTTCGACGATGCACAATGCACTTGTAGACTCATGCTTTAATTGTTCTTTTCTTTTAAAGAGCACTTTTTTATGGTCCAAGAAGCGGAGAGGAAACATCTTCAAAATTGACATTTTGTACTACTCAAATCTTCAGAACTTTTTACTCACTTGAGCTGGTTAAACAGTGAAAATGGGTCTCTTAAATGTCATTGAAAATTGGAATGACTTTTAAAGTGGCAGACACTAGACTGACGACAATAATGAGAAGTTCAGTGTGTCAGGTAGCGATTAATTATATCGATCACTCGTACTTATTAGTTCTTGAGCTTCACGAGATGGCGTGGGTGGATTAGATGAAGTGCCCAAGGCAAAGTGCTCGAAAACGATGGGACGTGTCGTGTAAGGCAGTAAATGACTATTTTATAGCAGTCAATCTCTCACGAAACGAAAGGGTTAATAATTTGGTGCCGCGTCGCTCGATTTAACGTGAAACCTCATCCCCACTGGCTATCTCGTGCCAGCCAGCGTCGCTCCTGCGAAAACGTCAAGCATCTCGTTGTTCTTGTGCATATGAAAGAGTAATTGTTAACGCGAGAGCTCATTTTCCTGAAAATACTAAATTCTAGAGCGAAACATCTGCGATACGTTCCTCTCCGCTTCTTGGATTCGTCGCATGCTCAACCGCTAGTCTCGATATGTACATGTCGTATTTTTTTTCACTACGATACCGAGTTTTTGGTTTAAATTCACGTCGACACATATAATTTACTGTAGAAAGCGATAGGATAGCGCTAAGAATTATTGATGTTCTTTTTAGTCGCGTGCAGCGCGGGCCGTCATAAGGAGTGGGGATTCAAAATGGCGGCACGGCGTCACCTCGAAACTTTGCGCGACGTTCGTACGTTTCTCGTTAATCTGATGTGAGTACAATTTAGAAAATATTTATCTCTCCGAATGAACCTTTGTGGATGTTATGCATTTTAGGCGAAGAAGTTGTTTTTCATGATTTCCTTGTGACGGCTCGAGATGTACGATTGCCACGTGTGCCGCAAATTTTTAGAATTGCTTTAAACTCATATACATCGTCGTAGAGTCTCGATATTTTTCTATTGCAGTGAATTGAGTTTTTCTGGTAATGTCGGTGCGTGATTTATAGATATTGAACGAATACGACGAACGTGTATCAAAATGTTATGTTTTTTTTTGTCAGTTTATCTCATTCATATTCTTCATCGCCGAGAAATCGGCTGGAACTTTAGAGCTCACGAATCTGGTCACGTTTCAGAAATTTCAATTTATCGACATTGAGGGTGCGACGGCAAATATGGAATACTTTAAGCTACTGCTTTGCGAATGGTCACATTTACCGTACAAATCATATAATTTTCACATGATTTTTGTTTGGATTTCGCGAAGATGTGAATAAGTGGTCGATGTTGTCCACGGTTTAACCAGCGATGATTTCTCTGGTTTTACAGTAGATCCGAACGTTTAACAGTCAACTCAACAGTTGACAGACAAATTATGATTTTAAGACAATTATAAAAACCGGCCAAAACACGTATATGCTGGTAATAATCACGAAAACATCGCTGGTTCAGAGAATGGTAAAAAGGTACGAGTTTAAAGGAAATTCGTGTCGGAAAAGGAAAAGGAAATTCTTGTGTACCTATGAGTGGCACTGCCTCGGATGTTCGCGTCAAGATATGGGCCACCAGCAGCGAAAACACCGTCTGCGACAACAGGATCGTCACACCTGCAACACCCCGCGCGCACATGAACCCCGCGCCGAAGGGAAAATTGTACGTATGGTAATTTTACATCACCACAGCGTTCTTTTTTGCCCCTCGCTCGTGTTCACCTAACGCGACCGAACCTTTCCTCGAATCAAAAACTCACCGAAGAAAAGGATTTTCCCGACTTTTCCTTGATGCCAGAATGCACCTTTCGCGTCACACGTCGCTCGGCGTACACGAACCAATAAAACCTAGCGCATCCTCGTAAAGGTGGTGATTGTGTGCCCTCGGTTTCTGCGTTATCCGCACATTTACATGTCGAGGTGTTTTGGATTTAACGACGTATTTTATGGACTCGTCGTGGTATTTGGCACCTCCAGGAGTGAGTGCTCGCCAGGAAACGGGGAAAAACAGTCGTATTGACACTATAATCTCGGGCAGGAAGCCAATTAGGAGCCAGAGGAGATCCATTAGCGGGCAACTACTACGGATCTCGCGCTTGAACCAATTCTGGCAACGTTTCGGCATCCCTTCGATGTTGATTTATTGCTCACTTTCTCGCATACCCTGTGTTCCCTGTATTCTGGACGGTCGATTTTCACTGTTTGAGAGACGAATCCTACTGTTTCGGAATGCGAGGTGACTGTCCTGATGGGAAATCGGTTGCAGTGATTGAATACGTGACGAGGTGTTTTTTGGGAAGGGTGATCGACTGGTGGGGTTTGCACTGAGTTTGGGATTAGAGGTAGATGTGGACGAGTGAGTTTCTACACTGAAAATGGCAATTGGTACATACTACCAAACATAGCGATACTTTTTTCCCACAAAATCTTTTGTTTTGTTTCTGAGACATGAACAACATTTCTTAGTATACGTAATTTTAAAGGAAGTTTTTTAACTGTTCTTTAAAACGACTGGAATTGACTTGAATGATATCAATCATCAAAAAAAGTGTTGCTGTCTAGTTTTATAAATCTCAAAAGATACAGTTTTATTACCATTTTCAAAAATATGATAAAAATCTCAAATTTAAAAATTAGAATTTTTAACGTGACAATCATTATTTACATTTTTATGAAATTAAAGACTGTCAAGATTGTCTTATACAATTGAAATGTAAAAATTTTATAGATTATCAAAGCTTATTAACAGCATTAAATTTTTCAAAGTGTCGAATCCAATATGAATCTTGAAACTAATAACAAAATAATAAATTGTCAGGAATGTGATAAGAAAATAATAGGCTGTCAAAATGCCGAAAATTATGTAAAACTCTCAAAACCATTAAAATATAAAAAGCTTTAAAAGACTTTTATGCTTCATTATGATTGTTACTGCATGAAGTGATTTTAAGACTTATCAAAATAGGAATCTTTTTTTTATTTATTATCCTCCTACTTTTATATAAAAAATAATGAGCCCACTAAAATCACATTAATTCAATCGATCCCGTTAAAAATTGCTTCTACACAATTCATCTCCAAACTGCCTCGTTTTATACAAAGTCAATAAAATGCAGAGTTCGAAAAAATAAAGTTCATCGCAAGAAGTAAACTTATTCCTTTATTCTCGAATATTAATCAACTCCATATAAAAAGTCAGAAGCTCAACGATCCTGGAATATTCTCTCTAATTTCTGCACGAGACGTTGACAAATCAAAAAACTAACGAGTAAAAGTACCGAAAAAACTGAAAGCGACATTCTGGCATGACACGTATCTTCGGTGAGGTTTTGATTGCTTCCAGATTGGGTCGACTATTAGGTTTGATTCTTTTATTTTTCAAGCATCACGGAGATAGAACCTGATTGAAATGACAAGACTTTCATCTTTTTTTACGTGGCTCTTTCTCTCGCTGAATGGAATTACTTCGCTTTATTCACCCCCCCCTGCCCCTCTTCACACCCTTGCTGTAAACTGTAGTTTGAGAAAGAAATAATTTACAATCGTTGAACGATGGCAATCATTCTGTAATTTTTTTCCTAATTGTGGATTTCTTTTATTTATTACTACAGGAAAAGAAATTTTATAAGAAAAGTTTTTACAAGAATCTCAAAAGTTCGACCTATTTTTAAAACGACGATTTTTTGGGGCTTTGCTGAATTCGCTATTTTGAGGTTTTAAATCATTGCTGGTAAATCTCAATAAAAGAATTCCTGTGTGAATTTTCAACATTGTAAACTTTATAAACATATATTTCTCTGTAAATTTCTTAAAAGTGCATTCTTACAGTGTCATTCGGAATGTTAGGGCACACTGAAAAAGTATATACTTCTTCTGGCAGAATGTAATTGCGCGCCTATCTCTTTTTGAGGTTTTCGTCTCATCGTGAAATGCGGCTCACGTAAAAGCGTGAAAGCTTGAAAAACGTGGCTTCCGAGGGTTCAATTAATCTTGTTTACCGAGGATCGATCCCGCTCTTTCGTTTCATTTTGGCGTTTCCGACGAGCAAGAAAAAGAGACCACGTTTACATTTCTTCGCCGCACCAAAAACCCTGGCCCGCAGCTCAACGTAACTGCGGAATTAAAAGTGCCGTTGACACAGTCGATGGAATATTTGGCGACGAAAATCGTGTTCAACGAAATGAAAATATCGTATTACATTTGTCGATTGGTTGGTATCGGGAAAAAAGTTGGCATGGGTTTTTGTTTGAGGTTTGTGGTGGAATTGATTTTTGTATCGTTTCAAATTTAGCACGTTGTGGTGGAAGTAGATTGGTTAAGTGGAAATGCACGTGAATGGTCAGACTGTGGGCCAAAAATGCTCGACATGCAGTTGAAGGTAATTGATATTTGATGTTCTACAATGAAAATATAGTGATTAATAAGGAATGTCACTTTCTTTTTTCGAATAAGTGACAATTTCTTTCGTTTTTTGATTCAATGAAAATGGTTAGGAAAAGGAAAGTTGAATATTTCGAGGAGTGAAAATTGTCTGTTGATTTTTAATTTTTTTCATTTTCGGATGTATGAAATAAAAAAAGGAAAAATGGATATAAAGGAGTTTCGATGAGAAAACTTTTTTTTTCAATTTTGAAGATGTAAAAATCTTCAAAATGACTGTTTTGGTATTATCACGTTTAAGATTCATTTTTTTTAAATTCTAGATTTAATATGATACGAAATGTGGGAAAGAATTTTTTATTATTAAAAAAAAGAATGATAAATATCCTGCTAACTTGTTATTTATTCATGTGAATTTTCAAATTATCATGCATGAACATTTTTAACTGTATTTTGTGATTGTTTGTTGTGATGTCACTTATTCATAGTTGTGTAACATGAGTAAATAAGGATTACTTTTATGAATTTCTTGGAAAAGCTTTTTTTTTTAATTTTCTTTACCTTAAGAATTTCTGACAAACATGGAACTAGTGAAATAAACAATATTTTAAAAACTGCCTTATTTTATGGATTTTTTGGTGTACAGAAAATGAGGTACAAATCGTTTTATACATATGTCAAAAAAACAACCCAATAAATCGACAGAATAAAAAAGTAAACACAGTGTTTACAGTGTTTACTTATTGTTTTTCGTATAAATATCTTCAATTTCATATTTATTTTGAATAAACTTATAGATAATTTAAACATAACCTTGTTTTTATTTATGAACTATAATCAATATTGCGCATACACACAATAATTTAAAAAGGTATGTTTTAAAGAGTAGATAGAATGCTCAAGTTTTCGTGCGATAAGTTCATATTTGTTTGGTCTTTTTTACAATGTTGTCAATCATTTAGGACAAGTATTAATATATGATTATCAATTTTAATTATGTATTTATTGTAACATTATTATCATATTCCTTTAGGTCTGCATGAGTGAAGTATATATGAAAATGGAAATCGAAAACAAAAAACACGTGAGTAAAAGTTTGAAGCTAAAATGATAATTATTTTCCCAACTTCTTGAATACAAAATAATCGATTATATGTGAGAATCGTATTCAATATGATAGGTTTCACAAAGTATAAGTCGTGATCAAAAATACGATGGAATCAATTCTAAAATATTCAAAGAAAAAGAATAAATTAATCGTTTTCGAAATACGCAATCGTCCTGAAATTAAATATATAGATATTGAAGGTTTTTTCCGTAACAATCACTAATTTATTTTCAAAACAATTAAGTACGTGAAATCAAACCATTGTTTTTTTTCTTACCACGATTTTATTTATCGACAAAAACTTACAATCAGTTAGGTTAGGTTACTTTTAAGAATACTGAAAAAAGTTTTTAGTCTCAAACTTCAGCAGGATTTCTATGGTTTCGAAACTTTAAATATTTCGAAGTTAAAGGAATTTTATTTCTGTTTTCTAAAATATAGTTCAGTTTTTGCGAATTCATATCATTTACATAATAATAAACATCGATTTCTTATCTAAGAAGAAAGAAAAAATTACAAACATCTAAAAGTAACTGCCTCGAAAATTTTTTGAAGTTATAAAATAACTTTGTAACTTTGCAATTGGATTTTCGAATTAACATTACATTAATGTCTGAATTTTTTTTTAACTGACAAGCATTTCCTTCCCCCACCCCCCTAACCAACAAAAAACTTTTTAGATAGATTTTTGTAACACCTTGTAAACAACAGAATTTAAATTTTCATGTTTTTACAAAAATTGAATTATGTAACAAATTTCAACGTAGATCTGCAAAAATTTGTTGGATTTTCATCAGAGGACTTCAATGTTCAATTTTGAATTTACGTCAGAAAAATGTCTATATTTTCTTATTTTTTACTGATTAGCATTTTGTGCTATTTTTACACAAAAAATATCTTTTTTGTATATTCCACAACTTTTGTAAGACCTTGTTAAAAAAAAAATTTCCAACCTAAATCCTGCTTAGATTTATAAGACGCTTAACAACCGTTGTTTTTATTGACAATGTTCGATAAATTTCACGAACTCGCATTTTTTCGTAACTTCACATTCAAATTTCAAAGTTAACATTTTTTACTAGCGAGCATTTTATTTTTATCAAAAAAAAAAAAATAAATAAATAAATAAATAAATAAATAAATAAATAAAACATCTTTTCATGTAAATTTTGCAACTTTCTTAATACCTCGTGAGCTACGAAATTTTCCTTTCCAGTGCAATTATCGCAAAAAAACCAAGATAGAATTTCCTAAAAAATTCCAACTTAAAACTAGTTGAAATTCGTTAGACGCTAAACGATCGTCGTTTTGGCCTACAGTGTTCGATAAATTTCACGAACCACTAGTTGTATTATAAAATGCACTCAACTTCATCACGCGGCGAACAAATGGGGCGGGCGTTTCTACCCGAAGTGAATCGACCGCGAGCACAATGAAAGCGTTTCCACGCGAAAACTATTCGTCAAAAACGTTCGAAACCCGATAGCTCTTGGTCGCGTCCATAACAAAAGTTACATCTCATAATCATCGACTGATAAAACTCAATAAAATCACGCATCAAATAATTTTGGCGAACATTATCAAGCTTTTCGGAGCCTGTCAGCTTATTTACAATTCTATAGATGTGCATGTGTGCGTGAAAATCAGGACATGAACGACACGCGAGCGAATTGAATGGCGAAAATGCCATGACGAAAATTGCTCTTATCTTAATCAGCCTACATATTCGGCCTTTATTTGCATAATCTCTTGAACTGTGTTGCAGTCTGTCGCCATCAAATAGAATTCAGGTCAAATTCCAGGTTTTTACTGGACGTTTCTCATGTATGATTAGAGTGTTTCATCAACAAAAAAGGATTTCCTCTTTTCTAAAAAGTCAAACTTTAACTAAGATGCAACAAAAAAAAGGCTCGACCTGAAATTTATACAGTATCTTTAACGTGGTCATGTCAAAACTTATTTTTTTTAAGCAAACAAGTCTTAAAAAAATAATTATACCTTTTTTTTAATTAAGACTTTTCATATTTTTTGAATTTAGAATTTTCAGAGCAATGTTGCAGCAAAAAGATGTGCTGTTTTGATGCAATTTCACACAAGAAAATTTTTTTTGGAGTAGTTGCTGGTATTTTAGTTGCCCTAACAAATCTTTTTTGCTTTTAGAGCACAATTATTAGAACGTTCTGAATAATAATTGAGTTCTGGCAGAAGAAAAGATTTTCTGCGGTGACAAAAAACTAGCTAATGCAGCCAAAAAATTTTTTCTGTCAAATTTTTGGACTTTTTTTTGAACTTAATTTTAACTTCATTTCTAACTTAACTTTGAACTTAATTTTTAAGTACGAATTACTCTAAGTGCATCAATTACACGAAAAATTTATCGTGTAAAAAAAGTTGTGATTTGAGCACAGTTTATAATTATGATAGTTGAGTATAGTTTATTGTATGAAAATGTTAGAAATTCTTAGAAAAATTTGCTGTTCACAAACAAAAAGTGAAATTGAAAACGCGGAGTACTTTGAATTTTTTTTTTCATTTAAAATCTTAAAATAATTAAAAGATTAGGCAATTTATTACTTGACTTTGCGTATGCTATATTAAAAAAATTTGTTTACTAGGCTTTTCTGTAGAGGCGAGAAGTCTGTTAAAATCATGTAAGAACAGAAAGATAAGATAAATTGTCTTATTTAGCGAAAATTTTAATTACAGAAACTCAATGTAATGCTAGATTGTTCTATAAAAATAAAAAAACATTTTCATTTATTAATTGTTTCATATATTATGTAGTTTACTTTGAAACTAACAATTAGAATTATGTGATTAATTTAACAGTTTAATACAATGCGACTTAGAAATCGTTAAAGTAATCGCTAAGCAAGTTAAATTTGAAAGGTCAGTCTTTTTTTCATAATAAAATATATATTTAAGGTATGAAAAAATTGATAAATATGATTTTCATAATCGTGTCATATATATCATGATACAGTATATACAGGGTGTGCCAAAATCGATGTGCAATATTTTAACCAATTTTTTTTCGGATTTTTCTGAGACGAAAAGTCCTTTTCCACTTTTCACAAAACTCAAAATTGGCCGAGATATTCGAGTTTGAAATCTAACCGATAAACGCGCTTTTCCGAAGAGTGGGGGTAAACACCACAAACCAAAATTTGCCGAAATTTTCTCCATAATATTCTGAGTCGAAAAGTCCTTTGTAGTTTTTCAAAAAACTCAAAATCAAAAAAGATATTTGAGTTAGAAGTTTCAACCAATCAGATTTCTCAGATTTCAAACTCGAATACCTTTTTTGATTTTAAGTTTTTTGAAAAACTGCAAAGGACTTTTCGACTCAGAATAATATGGGAAAAATTTCAGCAAATTTTGGTCTGTAGTGTTTACCCCCACTCCTCGGAAAAGCACGTTTATTGGTTAAATTTCAAACTGGAATATCTCGGACAATTTTGAGTTTTGAGAAAAGTAGAAGAGGACTTTTCGTCTCAGAAAAATAAGAAAAAAATTTAGTTAAAATATTGCACGTCGATTTTGGGACACCCTGTATATATAATAGGGATTTTATTGTAATTAAAAAAAATATAATAAGTTGCTTCGATACATATTGTACTCCTTATCGTAATAACTCTACATTCTGTATTCAATTTAATTAATTGTAGATATTCACTAGTACTGATTATAATTTTTAATTTCTTATTTTTTTTACTTGTTTCTGTTCTAATATAATATATGTATGAATAGATTTTTCCTCGTTAATGCTATTATAATGGAATGGATAAAAAATAAGATCTTGTAGAATTTTTATTATACTTCATTGTTTAAAAATATAAAATGTACAATAAAAATAGATTATTTTTTGAAAATATATTTTATTTAGTATATTTAAGTTATTGAGTTATTAACATATTAAGTTTCAAAATTATCGGAAAAAATTATTTTTGGAAACCTATCACACATGATAAAAAATAAAACCTTGTAAAAGCATTGAATCAGATTGCAGATAATTTGGTGAATAAAGAGAAGGAATAGAGACATTTTTTTGTCCTAATGACTGTTGTTAAACTGCATACTTTACAAGAATTTTGGAAATTATATAAAATAATCTATTATAATTATAAATGAGACAAAAATTCCAATTTTTATAATGAAAATTGAAAGATCATAAGTCCTTACGTCTTTCAGAAATCTTATTTCCAACAAAAAGCTTTATGAAAATTTTTTCTATAAATACCTGTAGTGTCTTTGAACTTGTAATAATAAAAATACTTTGCAATGATTACAAATCGGTATGTAAAAAAAGGCGAAATGACCTATTATGTATATAGTATACAATACGTCACTATACTTGTTCACATTTTATATGGTTGTTTTCAAACATGAAGTTAGGCAGATTATATCCAAAAAAAAATTTTTTAAAGCAGCTACGAATTATGAATGACCTTGAAAGATTTAATCAAATACAAAACACAGAAAAAAAAGAAAATACATCAGAAAGCAATTATTCTATTGATTTAATCAAACTTGCCGAATTCTCATCAAATGAATGTTTACCAAGTTTTGATTTTTTTTTATAAACTTGTCCACCATAATGTAACTATATTAGATCTTTGAAAACCATAAACGGGGTTCGAATTCATAAAACGAAACCAGTACATGATCATTCACGATGCTTATACACAGACACGCCTAACTGCAGATGAAAAATTCCTTTCCAGGTGTTTCAAATTGTTTTGGGCATCCGTGTGAGTGACGTTAGGAAGGAAAAATAGCAAATTTTGTGTCAGGTGCTTAATCTTTCAGGCATCTGAATAATTTAATAAGTTGCCGCGGTGGAAGTTATCATACTGACAGTGCAATGAAAATGTAGTCTAGAGTGTTCACTTCCTCGAGCCCGAAATATCCACCAGACTTGTCGCCTTTTAAGTTTTTCTTCCCAAAACCTACGGATTCCACCTCGCGCATTTTAATATCGTTGCCTCCCGGCATTTTTCCACCATCGCGGAGAAAAATCACGCCCTTTATTGCTTTGAGAAATATTTCTTCCCATTTTTCAACTTCACGTTGACTATACCTTAACTCAATCTTGAAGTTCATATTATTCAAATTCCTCATTTGAATTTTTATCACCCCTAAATCTGCAGAAAAATAATTTTATCTTTCTTGGATTTATCCATTTTTGATACTTTTCACCTCGAGCATCTCAATGACAAATTCTGGCTTACAGAAAACAAGTATTCTCATGCTCAGCAACGAAGAGCAGTCAGGACTAACCTCACCATGAACAGCAGCTACGAAAATTCTGAAAATGCGAGTTAAAAGAATTGTCACGAACATGCAAGATTACACTTTTCAAAAGCAGCATTAACAACAGCGCTCCCAGCAAAAAATATTGATCCGCTGTAACTTTCCCAACGTGAAAACTAATGGCTTGTTTTTCATTTCATTTATAAACAACAAAATATATCAGTGGCTTATATTTTTTTTTCTTCCATCAGGGAGCTTTTTCATTTCCTGTTTCCACGGAGGAAAAACGTGATCGTAATAAAAGGAATCGTCCGGAACCACTCGATTTCTTCGGCGTTTATTGTCCTGGTTTTTTTCCTCAGTTTCTATCCTTTATTGATAAATAACGAAGCTGGAGAAGAAATTTAGGTTTGGAACAAAAGGCAAAAGAAGATTATTACAGACGCTTTTCGTAATCGGGTTTTTGACTTTCAAAAGGGGTATTCAAAAGATTTGCCGGAATATGGCGAATTATATTGTTGAATAATTCTTTTCATTAGAAGCTTGTAACTTTAATATTCAATGTGTTGGTGGCTTTGTTTCGTAGCTTTTTACACAGGTCGTTTCACGTTGATGAAAATAAATTTATTGTTAGAAGCTTGTGAAAAACTGTACTTATAACCTGTAGGTAGAATTTCATATACTGGATTATTATTTATGAATCCCGACACGAAAAGAGATTTGCTGTTCCACGAACTATTCATTTAGTAAAATTATTACTATCAGTATGTAATATTCATAACGAAAACTGTAGTGGCTATAACAATTAACCATAAGAGGATTTAAAATTTGTTTGCTTAATTATGTAACTGCAGTTTATTTTGTTGGAAGTTACATGAAGAAATCATTTGTTGAAAGTTTGTTTGTTTTTTCTTGTCATGATTGAGTAGGTGACAATTGCAGTCAAAGTCTGTTACTGTAAGCATGACTAAAATGTATAAAACAAGGATTTCACATGTGTTTGACAAAGAAAATACTAGATACAAAACAAATAAATCTCCAGTATGGAAAAAAAAGTTTTTTGTACATTTACGAAATGGTGAAAGAATAGTTGATCCTTGAAAAACGTAATCGAAGTTACGAAAAAATCGTTATACGTATTCATAATTACTTAACTACTCAATACGTTTTGTAATACATTTGAACTTTTTAATATATTGATATTTTTCTCAAGGATAATATTTTTTATAATAAGTTGTGACTGTTATGAAACTGTAGAACTATTAAAAAGTTATTATACTCTTGGATACTAGATTCTTATAATACTCGTTTATTAAAAAGAGTATTAAAAACTCTTAGCCATTCCGAGAGCCTTGAAACTTCTAATGTTTTAACACAATCTGTCAAACATTTAACAATTGTTAACACTTTTTTCAGTCTTGTCACTTTTGACTCTTGAAAAATAATTTTTAATCGATTTAAAAAATTCTAAACAGTTTTGTAGTTCTTATATTTCGAAAGTCGATTATTCAAAACTGTAAAAAGTTATCGAATTTTTGACTATGAATATCAAATTTAATAGAATTTATTTCGAAGCCTTCAAAATTGTCGAAAATTTTGGGAAAATTCCGAAGTATACAAAACTGTAAAAAATGTCAACTTTAGGAACTTTTGAAAAAATTGGCAATGTCAGAAAAACTGTACATATTAACACTCAACTACAAAAAGTTTCATTGTTCTCAAAAATGTGAGCATGTTAAAATTTTCTAAGTTTTAAGTTTTAAAAATGTGTAAACTTTGAACATTTTTGAAGCAATTTGAAAAAATTTTCTCAAACTCCAACACTGTAAAGTAATGTAAAAACAAATAATCTGAAATAAAATTTTGCTTGAAAATAGAGAATTTCATTCTAAAGTGTACATAAAAGTTTCAATTCGTTTACACTGTAATAGTTAAAAAACTTTTTTTTTCTGACAAAATACTTGGATCCTTCATAATTTTTTATTATTCTTCTGGCATAGTACCAAGATTATGATAATTTGCTTTTAATGAGTTTTTTAACTGTGATTGTAGTTTTAACAACTGTTACTGAGTTTATTGACTGCAATTTTAATAAAGTTTTTCAGCTCGTAGATAGATAGTAAACTTGAAAAAAATTTTTAAGTTACACAATTTAGAAAAATTTATATTTATAGACATTAAAGTAACTATCACTGGAATTCTGTAATAATGAAGGTAATACTTCGATTTCTGAGTAAGACTAGTATTTATTCATACATTTGTTTACTAAGTGAGAATTTTGCATCAAATATTATTATTATATATGCACATATAATAATTTCACTTGTTTGTATTACAATCAGGGAACTTTTATAATAAAAGTAAATTGAAAAAAATTATTTTACTACTGTAGTTAAAAAAATTACACGTGAATTTGGTCATATATCATATAGAGAAGAGTGATTGTATCTTTTTCTCTTAAGAAAAAAAAACATTTATCATTATTAAAGTAAAATAGTGATTTAAAGTTCAATATATTAGAAAAATCAAAGATGGAATAACTTTCATAACAAAAGAATCATACTTTGAACTAACTGTAAAAGTTTCAATTTAAGAATAAGTTCCGATTTCCATTACTGTTATTTTAAACGTAACAAAAAATCAACGCATTTTTTATAGTAAAACTTTGAAATCGAATTTCAATCCTCGAATCTACGAATCGTTCATACAGAATTCGTGAAAATCAACGTGAAATGACCCATCGCGTTCGTGAAATACCATAATCTCACCCAGGTATAAGTGATTCCTTCATACAATTCAATTGTAGTCATTACACACACGCGGGAGAGCGATTGCACTTTATCATGCAATCAATCGAACGGATTGTTCAGTCTAGCCAAACGCAATATTGGGTTGAAAGTTGTGATAGGAAATGACGCCGTACAAGTCATACCGGATGTAACGCAATTCCAAAGTCCGTGAAAGTAATCTTTTTCGATGTTCAAAGGGCTTCAAAATTGATCATCCCGACAATCTCGATCATCGCTGGAACCACGTAATTCATTATCGGAAACTTTCGCGATATGCATTAGCAAAGAGCGCCATCCGAACGCGATAATTACTAAGTTCGGAGCACTCTTGATCGCCCTTTGAACTATACTTGGGTTCTTCTGAAAGTTGAATAACAACTATTTCATTCATGTGACCGCAAGCTTTTTGGCTGCGGAAATTCTTGACCATGCAACAGTTGGAAGGGCACGTATTCCCAACAAGTTTTTTTTTCACTTTTTTCTAGTTTCGGAGAACATTTGCAGAGCCAGGCATGAAGTTATCATAGTAAAATCGAAAAAACTTCTTGGACATGTTTTTGATAAATTAGTTGGATATAATAGATATAATAAGTATGAATTAGATATAGTATTTCAAAATGACTGTAGAGACAGAAAAAAAAACTGGCAAAATGAAATGAAAAAGACAGGTTCCATTAGTGTAGTTTACTAAATCAATTCCTCAGCGTAAATGATTAAATTGGTACCTGGTCACTTTCCCGAAAGCAATTTCCCGACAAACAATTTTCCCGACGACCTTTTTCTCGACAAACACTTTTCCCGACAACAATTTTTCCGACAGCATTTCTACAAACAATTTACCCGACAACATTTTTAATGACACTTCTTTTCTATTCTTTTACATGAATATATCGGTACTGGGTCAGTTTTTCCAAAAATTTTTCAAAAGTTATAATTTTTTTTCTTAATGAACTTTTTTTCTAATTTTTCAATTCAATTTTTTTCAATTTTTTTAAAATTCTTTTTCAATTCAATTTTTTGAATTGAATTTTTCAATTTTTCTAATTTTTCATATTCAATTTTTTCACTGCAACAAAATTTTTGAACTAATAACCGTTAAAAAAAAAGATGTTAACAAATATTTTTCAGAAAAAGTGTGCCATAATCAAAAATATACAAATCATTCATATTTTTTTGTTCGAGAAATAATAATAAAAGAGTAAAAAAATATGTTTAATTCTGAATCGATTTCTTTTTGTATTTGAAATTTATGTTACTTTTTAAAAGTTCCCAGGCAACGATTGTTTATTATTCCTGGCCAATTTCATTTTGAAACTTGACAGTTTGATTCTTTGATTTCATTTTCTTGAGAGTTACTTTCTGTGACCGTTTTTTATATATTTCCTTTTTTGGATACACTTTTCCTTGCACTTTTCATACGATCATTTTTTATACGAATTTTTTTGCTAATAAACTTTATTGTAAAATGATGACTTTTTTTATTAAAAAAAGAAAAATTTTTATATTTTTGGAAACAGTTTGTCGGGAAAATTATGACTTAATTCAATCATAGGATTTTTGTCGTGAACATAGTCTGTCGGGAAAAAAGTCTTCGGGAAAATTAACTGTCGGGAAACTGCATTCGGGAAAATAGACGGGAATCGATTAAATTTTGTAAATCCTCATTTCTGCTGATAATTTCATTTTTTATTTTTCATTTTCCATTACTTGTATCATAAATTTGAAACTATTTGTGCCACATTTATATGATAAATTGTTAAAACCGTGCAATGAATGTAAATTAATTTAAAACAATAATTTTTTAACGGGATTTGAGTAAGTTAAACCTAGTGCAATGGGAAATTTTAAACATACACTTCCAAAATAAGATATTAATATTTAAAACTAATGTAAGAGATTGAAAAATATATATATATGTTGTCAAATAACTTTGTAAACTCAGATTCATTTTGGTTCCATCTAAAATTTTTTTCACTGGAAATTTCATTGTTTTTCTGTAAATTTAACATTACTTGTATAGTAGCCTGAATCAGTGCATATTATATGTATCAAAACATCAAAATTTCTACAGTTCAAAAATTTATGCTATGAGTTTTAACTGACACAAGTTTAGGAGAATTTGCATTCTTAAACGTAAACCTCCAAATAATTTGAATAATATTATAGTGCTAAAAAACAGATTTCTTAGCTTCGATATATTTTGATTTCGTCGAAACTTCTTTCTGCTAAAAATTGAGTTATATTTTTCTAAATTTAAGATCATTCGTATCATGGTTTAAAGTTAAGTTTATTATTTATATTAATTTCATATGGAAAAATCTAAAATACATGAGAGGTGTATGAATAAATTCGAAAAAAGTTAATATCGTAAAGAGCCTAAAAGAATGTGGATTTCCCAACAAATTCAATAAGAAAATAATCAATCATCACTGGCCTTGATACACAATAATAATAATAATTCCTCGATATTCCGGTTAAACAATACTGCAATCATTAATTAATTATCTTAACTAAACATGACGTATGCAACTGGTATAACAGAAATTATTGTTATTAAATAAATTTCTATGAAAATAAAAGGGAAAGATTTACTTCTTTGGTTAAAAAATATATTTCTGACCTAACATTATTTTCAGTTTTATAAACGATTTAAATTATAAAATAGTTTGTCTCGTTGTATTTTTTCATGTATTGTGTCTTACATTTTACATTAAACGCGAGGAAAAATAAAAAAAGGTGAAACAACTGAAGAAATAAATTGATATTATTTTTGTCACAACAGTCAATCGAAAGTTCTATATCTAGTATATTCCATGACTTGTAATTTCAATATTCAAATTCAAAATAAATTCATCAGAAAAAAGCTCTTTCGTATTCAGAACCGATTTCTCCTATTAAATTTAACGTCCGATTCACAAATGCTTGTCGCTCTTAGAAACTTCCTTGTCTTTCCAATGCATTAAACCTTTTTACGAGGAAACTTTTTATAGACCATTTTATCTACCGGAATCACCCAGAAAATTTAGCGCGTCACTCCACCTTCACGAAACACTCATCGAAAAAAGCAATAATGAAGCACGTACAAAAAATAAAAAATTTGACACCTTTCCCAGTAATTGGTTCATGCTGCGAAAACTCCCGGTAATTAATGCGTTTATCAATCTTAATTGGCAACAGCTTCGCAGAGGATAATAAGTAGCGAGGATATTATTTTTCCAGTAAAAATTCAGTCCCGCTCTCGTTTAAATTACCTCCTCCCCAATTCCCTGGTCGTTAATGACCATGTGCCAATTAAGTGGGCGAGAAATAAAAATATTCGGGACGAAACGATTCGCTTTTTCTTGGCACACCTATACACGTATATTTCCACACATGCACACATGAATTTTCACCACATTTCCAAATGTGCCAAACGTTGTGTGACAGCGTGAAAAACATCGACTCGTGCATTGACAATGGCCACAAAGACACTGGGTTGACTGAAGACCCAAGGGACTATCCAGAAGTGAGAAAATTTTAGAACACAGAAAAAAATTCTTCGATTTCATTAGTTTTAGATGTTTAATTTAGTTAAATTTAATTTAATGAATTACTGAATTAGTTACAGAAAAGTTAATTTTGATCGGATACACAAATTGAATTTGGTAATAACCGATAGTGGATAGCCTCTTGGTTGAGAATGCTCAAGGCTCGCTCCCAGTTTTTCCGCACACCCGTCACGTTCCCATCTTCGTCACTCCCCGGAAAAGAATTTGCGTCACGTTTTCATCAAGTCGCTCGTCATTCGTAGCGCAACCATGAATTATTTATTTAGGCACGAAATTCGTAGTTTAGATTCGAGGTTTTATCCTCTTTTATTTCTGCGAATGAAAACTACATTATTTCCACCCTGAACAAACAACAGTTCGTTCAGAGTAAAAAGTCGAATGCTAAAAAACACCAATTTTTTAAACTCTTCAAAATCATGCTTTTACGCATGCTACAACAAGATACACAAGGCCAGTAGCGTTGATTTTTAACTGTTTTCCTTTATTCGTGAAGATTTTTATTGTCGCAAATTCTTTTTACCCAGGGAATGACTTTTGGGGGATAGGTTATTATTAGGGGGTTATAGTGGTTAATATTGTATTGATCGCTGTACGAAAAAAGAGTTTTTATTTTACAAGTTGTTGTTTTTTGGAGCTTATGGTTTGTAAAATGTTTAGGGAAGGGGGAGTCATTGATTGGTAATCGATTTTTTCATAGATTTTCATAGTTTGGTTCGGTGAATTTATTTGATCCTTATTTGGCTTTACCATTATTTATTAGTTCGTATTCAATTTGTATGTGATAAATAATATATATTGAAAATAGTAATATCAATTATTCTTTTAATGTATATAAGTTTAATAAAATATTGTTATTCTTGAGGTTTCATGGTAAACTGATTGTCATAAAAATTTTATGTTACAGAAAGTCGAGAGACTACACATTTGTTGTACAGTTAATGTATATTTAAACATTTTGAACTTGATGATAATTGCAGGCAAGAAAAAAATTTTCAGTTTCTTCAGGAAAATAACAGTTTCTGAAACACATGAATGGATTGAAGAAAATTTTTTTTATAATGTAAATTTTATAATTGTCAACTTTTACACTGACTTAGTTTCTAAATATTTCTAGAATAAAATTGTACGAGTATATTTTACGGAAACATAAATTTCTAAGTTTGTGGACGTCGTATCGATTTTTCTGAGAATTACAGATTTTCATAATATTATCACTTTTGACGTATTTTGAAATTTTATGAAAGTTTAAAATTTTGCAATAAAATATGAGAATGTCTTGAAATTATAAGTATTGACATTTCTGGAAATAGATTATTTTTCTGAAGTATCAAACCATTAAAATCATCATTTTTTTGCACCATTACGAACTATAAGGGAGTTTTGCATTTTCAATTTCCTGAATTTCAACAAATATTTATTATTTTTAATATCACAAGAAATTCGTTGAGAATCTGAAACAGAAATCTATAATCTACAGGGAATATTTTTGCAATAAATTCTTCTCCTAAGTCACAAAGGAAAATCGATAAAAATTATCTTCAATGAAAAAACTAGTCCATTTATGAATGTCCCTGAAATTCTCCAATGTGTCAATAGCCTAATTATGACAAATATTTTAAAATAGACGTTACTGAAGTAGCCAAAACCAGTAGATCAAAACATGATTGTAGTACACTTTTCCCAAAATAAAGTTTCTCAATGGACATTTTTCCCAAAGACAATTTTCCCAAAAAATGCCGTTTTCAAAGAAGCATTTTCTCAAATAGATATTTATGCTACAAGGGAGAAAAAGGATGATTCCAACGAGTGCAAAGTTTGGGCACGAGCGAAGCGAGTGCGCGATTGCACGAGTTGGAATC